>JAHWFP010170074.1:33081-48130 GCA_023313725.1 Lithobius niger
GGGGGGCAGGACCATTTCAGGAGCCAACACACAAAGTTCATGAACATTACATCGACAGGCTCGGGAATCTAGCATTGGCAATGTTTATCACATGGGAAAGTTCCATGAAAAGAAGGAAATAGAACAGATACACTTACAGATGGGTCGGCCAAACTTTCCAGAGGGATCCGGAATCCAACGGTCGGTGACAACAATTTCGTCAGGGGAAATTGGAAGGGGTGGATACATGGATAGGGAGTTTTTCGTCATCCCGACAACTTCAAAACGTTATACACACCTGGTACACACCTAAATTGATTTTTTTTGGGGGGGAGGGGGGTGCAATTAAATTCAGTTTATTATTGAAACAAACATTGTCATATATGAAAGGGAAAAATTGGCTTTCAACCCTAGTAACATACAGGTTTAATAAAAAAAAACTTTCTGATTTAAAAAAAAATTTGATTTGAACAGCTTCTAAAACTTGAAAATTACCGAAGAGTAAATTGCATACTTTTCAAGCCTTTGAAAATTCATCAGAATTCCGCACTTTAGGAGGCCTGGAAAACAGCCTTATGAAATTTCATACTTTTCCAGCGTTTCAAGGCTCCGTACGAACCTTGGCCAATGTTTTTTACCTCCGCGTATACGCAGGCAGGGCTCTGTACTGCACTGGCCGGATCTTGAATGCAAAATAGCATTACGAGACTGGGTTGGCAATATGGCCGCTGGAAGTGCCGCTGATGCGATTGATTTGTTTAGTTGCCGCATTTTGTCAACCGAGGGTGACACCCTCCTTAACTGTGGCTGATTGATATTTTTTTTAAACTATTTAAAAATACGTTTATAGATAATAAAATTGCCTCCAAAATCTACTTAAAATTTTAAATTATTATTTTGAAAATCGTTACTAGCTGCCAATAGATGTCGCGTCTCTCAGTACAAAGATACTACTTCGAAAAACAGACCACGACGAAATGAACCAGACGTGGTGGCCATTTTGTCTACCCTAAAACCGTTGTACTGTGGGCCGGTTAGTAGCCTGGCCATGACTCGGTGCACCTTGCAGCGAGCTCAACGACTGGCTGCCGATACGAACTCCGCTTGTCGCTGGTCTATAGAGCAGCGTCAAGTGACGTCATATTGCTACAAGAGAGATACTTGCAAGGGGCACTAGATTGAAATGGTGGATTAAACAACGGCACTTCTAGTCGAGCCAGTGCTTTGAGAGTGGATTTCGTAGGCTTAAAAAACCATTGTTTTCTCCAATCCCTTATGCTGCTTAGGTTGTAATTGGAAAATAAAGATTCCACTTGCTTAAAAATGTCAGCAACTGCCAACAAATCGACAAAAATCGCGCGTTTTAGGCCTAAGATATCCAGTCTAATAGCATTGGCTTCAGCAAGACGCTCTTCTTTTCCCCCACCCCACCAGTGCACCTTGCAGCTAATCCAGTAACTGGCTCCACCATAGAGTTATATACAATAATACTACGTCGTGTCAGTGCCCTATACTACCAATTTCGTCACGGCCAGTGTATCCCAGTGAGACTCCCTTTTTTTTGTGTGTTAGGCATATTTCGTTTGACAGGGGTTAAAATGATCATAAAAAGTTTCACAAACATTCTACTGTTCTTAAATGCAATCCAATTACCTTTTCAGAATATCAACTACAACTTCAAGTATGACGTAAAGGACGACCAGCACTACAACTACCAGTCACGTGACGAGTACAAGGATGGCAAGAACGTGTACGGCAGCTACTCTCTTGTGGAACCCGATGGCACCACCCGTGTCGTCAAGTACACCGCTGACGAAACTGGATTCCACGCAACTGTAGATCACGAAGGTGGTTACAACAAGCCAGCTTACCAACCTAAACCCGCTTATAAAGCCCCAGCTTACCAGGCACCTGCTTACCAGGCTCCAGCTTACAAGGCTCCCGCTTACCAGGCCCCAGCTTACAAGGCTCCCGCTTACCAGGCCCCAGCTTACAAGGCTCCCGCTTACCAGGCCCAAGCTTACAAGGCTCCTGCCTACCAGGCACCGGCTTACAAGGCTCCTGCTTACCAGGCGCCAGCTTACCACCAAGCCCCAGCTTATCAGGCCCCAGCTTATCAGGCACCTGCTTACCAAGCCCCAGCCTATAAGGCTCCATCTTACCAAGCTCCAGCCTATTAAGCAGCCCTACAAATCAACCACGACACTTCCGAGACCAATTATCTGACCTTTTGTACCGCTGGCGATCAAAGGTCAAAATTATCTTTTTTACCTGAAGAATTTATCCGATGATGTAGGTTATTTATTTCGATGTCATAATGTCGCAAGCGCTATTCGGTGAATAGCTCTGTATATAATTATTTATTGAAGCAAATTACTACTGTTAAATAAAGTTTTTTAATGAAATGCTGAAACGTGTGGAACTGTGACATTTATTTTAACATCATGAACCGTTCTTTTAAAGCTTTTTTTTTAGGCCGCTAAAAGTTAATTAAGTGGTTCACAGGAGCGCACGCATGGTTTTTTTTTCTTGGCGCATGAAACGTTTTTTTATGACGTTGTCTAAAAAACAAAATTTTTAGATCAAACGTCATCCCTTTCACCGAACACTTCGTGAAGCCGATGACTGCATCACCTCTTTGCTCCATTCACAGGATCGCCTCAAAACAAATCTTAAAGAGCCATTCAATAGCATTTCACAACTAAAAAGTTGGACATAAAGAATAACTTTTATGAAATTTTGCAACTTTTGCACGCTGATTCTGGCATTAAAACGCAGATATTGTACTCCACAAAAAAAATGTACCACAAACAAAACAAAATCAGTAGCAAAGCCATCGCCCGCATCTGAAAATCACGAATGAAAAGAAAAAAAAATAACACCACCCGCGCGCGTCAATATTTTTTAGTGCCACTCCTGAGAACCACTTAATTAATTTTTAGTGGCCTTAAGTTTTTTAAAGAACATCGTGCCTCTTCCTATTTTTGCCGCATGAAAAACAGCATTTTAAACAATTAATTATTCTAGTTTGATTAAAAATGGAAAGTCATTACAGTGCACATAAATAGCGACGTTTCGAAGCAACCCCCAGTTCGTTATCAACGATAAAAGATGCGGTTAAGAAGCCAACGTCAATTAACACACTTTTTCGCACAGGCGGTAAGGGCGGGTTTACGCAACGACTCGCCTTTGCATTCTCGCAGCTAGAAGCTAGAAATCATCTGAAATTCCAACATGGCGGCGGTTTTAGCTATGTCGACTCGCAATGAAAACGCTGAATAATGAGAGTTCAGAAGCGACTGTGAAAATTTCGTCAGGAGGAATTCTTTATCTTATTGTCACGGATTATAAGACTGCAAGCATTTATTCAAACGACGTCGAATTTAGCTAGTCCAGATAACGTTGTTACCATGGCAACGACAACTTCATCATTGCGATTAAATTCTAGCTGCGAGAATGCAAAGGCGAGTCCTTGCGTAAACCCGCCCTAACTTTCACATTGCTAAAACCAAGCGATGTATCCCATATCACCACACTTTACAGCGCGTGATCTTCATCTCGCCACACTAAAGTGTGCTGATATGGATGCCATGCACAGTAAAGTGGGGTGATGTCACATGACGTGGCTGAGGTGAACCATGAAGTTTCCGTGATGTGATGTGCAAGACGATCCTCAGGACACAAAACTCGTCCCCCCTCGTTCCCCCGCCTCCTCCTCCCTCCCCCACTAAATGGTATCGGCCGCAAGAAGCCTGGCTGCATCAACACTTAATTATGCAAACGTGACGACACAAAAACTCTGCATAAACAACATAGCTATGAAGGCATATTTTCTATTTACCCCAACAACTTTGTTTTTCATTTCGAAAGTTAAGGACCCGTGCGATAAATTAGTTATACCACCCGAGACGAACTGTATCGGATTTACGAGCCGATGGGCGATATCCCTTACATGGCCAATCCGCTCGATAGCCCAATGGCGACTCGGTCTTCGGCCTCGACGTCATCTTGACGGTAGTTCTCGTGGATTGGCCATGTGCGGGATAACGCCCATTGGGTGATAAATTCGATACAGTTCGCCACGGGTGGTACAACTATTACTTTAAATAAATAAAATCCAGATTTCCAGATTTTGTGGTATATGCAGATCTGCATTGATATGCATTGTCATTCCGGTATTTGTACAAACTTACAGATTTCATGGATTTGCATTGCTTCACACGGATATTCACAGATTTCACCGATTTGCAGGGATCTACAAATTTTCAGGGATGTATGGATTTCCGTCGGATTTTCAAATCTGAAATCATACGTTGTAAGAGACGTCACCTCTTATCGGACCTCTCGGAACCCGACGTCGTCCGCAGAACTGAATATTTCGGATTGGTTTGCGGATTTCAACTCGATTTCCATGGATCTCCGTAAGATTTCCATGGATTTCCGTAACATTTCCCGAATTGCAAGAGATTTCACGGATTTGCAGTGATTTCGTGAAATTTGCAATGATTTCAAGGATTTACAGAGATTTTACGTATTTGCAGAGATTTCACCGATTTACGGATTCGTCTGGATTTACGGAGGGCCGTAGGATTTGCAGGTCTGAAATCAGAGGATGTATTAGATTCACCCCTTATATTAGACCCCTCGAAGTAGAGGCAACGGCAGCGGCGCTAGCCAAGTAAGCCGAATTTACGAACGGCGCTCAGCTTTTTATCTTTTTTACGAACCCAAGGAAAGTGAGGTCGATGCAGCGCTATAGTTGAGACGATTGATTTTAAGTAGCGCTATATAGCGAGAATCGGGGGGAAAGGAAAGAAAGGGCAAGAGGGGTAGGATGGGAAGGAAACAGGCAAGGCAAAGCAAGAAATTGACGGAATACCAGGCCGTCAGCGGCGAGGAAAAGGGGGGGATCATCGATCCAGAAAGTCGCAAGGCGTCGATTTGGCGATTATACGAGAGACGCGAGCGGAAAGAGTTTGGGTAAACAAAGACGGCGGAGGGGGGTAAGGTAAGGGGGCAGGAACTCAAAAAGGAAATGCTTCTATTGTGCCAAGACCTTAAAGGTTATCAATGAAGAATCCGTATCTTCGTTTCTTTCGGTTTTCGAGCCACGAGGAAGATTTGCCAAGTCACACACACAATGAAGCACACCGCCAAAAGAGCTTAATTAAAATCGCTAACTTTAAATCGAACTTTTTAAAACCCGTGAGGAACAAAAGAAAAGACGAAAGACCGGAGGGGGAAGAGTTAATGATCGGAATTGTAAAGCAGGAAGCTTTACGGTCGGCATACGGGGAAATCGCATTACTTGATGAAGTTTGGTTTAAAAGCGGATTTAAGGGGAGATTGCCACCAACTGACAAGATGCAGCATCTATAGCCATTTGCCGCTATCTAGTTCTGTTAACCACTTAATTTCAACATGCGAAGAAGCACACGAATAAATTTATTTTTACACAACGATCAAGCCACGTGCCTCCTTAATTACTGAGTGTAAAGTTGGTGCGCCCACGTGCACCAGGAAGCAAGCGGTAAAGTTATGCCTAACGACATCGCCGGCGCTTTTTTCTATAGGGCAGCGACACAACGTAGTATTATTGTATATAACTCTATGGTGGAGCCCGTAACAGGGTTAGCTGCAAGGGTCACCGGAGGGGGAAAAGAAGGGCCGTCTTACTGAAGCCAATGCTGTTAGAGCGGGTTTCTTAGGCCTATAACGCGTGATTTTTGTCGATTTGTTGGCAGTTGCTGACATTTTTAAGCAAGTGGAACCGTTTCTTTTCCGATTACAACCTAGCAGCATAAGGGATTGGAGAAAACAACGTTTTTTTAAGGCTATGAAACCGCTCTCAAAGCATTGCCTTGACTAGAAGTGCCGTTGTTTAACCCACCATTTTAATCTAGTGCCCCTTGCAGCTATCTCTCTTGTAGCCAATATGACGTGCAATCCATCCGAATCTTTAAAAAAACTTGACGCTTTGCCCTGCGCCTATACGTCTGAATGCCTATTTGTCGGTTGCCTATTTGTCCGGTGCCGAGTGCCTATTTGTGCGCATGCCTAAATTGGGGCGCCTGTGTGTCCAGTGCCTAATTATGCGGTGCCTCTGTGTCCCATGTGTGTAGAGGGTGCCAATTCATAGTTTTCCTTCTTTTTCGCCTGCGTCACATCACACTCTGACGTCACTTCCGCATTCCGCCTGCTCTTCTAGTTCCGTTCTACCGCTGTAATTATAATGACCAATTTCCAACTCTCACTGAACAACTCACCTGCGAAAGAGTACAAAATTTAAAAAATAAAACTCTACGACCTCTGCATGTAGAACCCACTACGAGCAGCTCATCCGTACTACAAAACTAACCTTCTCCCTCGCTCACACTTTTCCCCCCATTCCAATAAAACTATCAGCAGCGACCTCCCTCCTCTCCCCGACCCCCTCCTCCAGTCACACATTACACCGTATATTGCACGGAATTTGTGATAAACTGCACTTAAAAAAATACTGATATATTGCACGCCAGTAATGTGGTACCCTGGAACGAAGAATCCTCCACGGAAAATTGCTCCTACGTCCCCAAGCAGGTAATCACTCCTTCCTCCCATACCCTTCGAAGACAAATGAACTCTCACTCAACACTTAATTAAAATAACTTAATCAGTAACTCCTGACTTCTTCACGATAGTGCGATGCGAATCAGACTAACTAATAGGTACTGTCGTTAACCCTTAAAAGAAAGTTAGGCCTATTTAAACGCTGTTAAAGTTCGTTCTACCACAGTAGCATGCCAACCGCGTCGTTCAATACCGCTAAAAACCGCCACGAGCGCGCTTAAACCGCCCAAATCATAGCATTGATTAGTGTTGGAGGGATGCAAAAGAACGTGATAGTCTTCTCATTATTAGATTTCCCGGTGTTGCAGCATTAAATGAACATTATTTTAAGGTAACGGTGACTATCCTTGAAGTCTTGGGACGATTTATTGCTACGCCAAACGATCGTTTAATACAGTTTTAATGAGAATGGAACACGCCGTAGCGTCACACACAGTTCAATACAAACGTACCGTGGTTCTTCTTCTGATCGAAATTCATGAAATTAAACCTCCGGAGGATTTATGGTAGAGGTTTGGGGAGTGGGCGACCCTAACGTGATGTAACTAAGGTGCGGGGATGGTTTAATGTGCGAAACTCAATAATTAATAAGACACATTTGGTTGAGTTCTATATTTGATGGTCAATGCAAGATTTTGTACATAGCTCAGCCTGCCACGATTTAACCAAACAAAATATTAATAATTACTGATGTGATGGACGAATAAAAATTAATAAAAGGGACATGATGACTTAAGTGAGGAGGACTGGGGAAATTGGGGAGGAATAATAATAGTTTTCTAATTAGGTTGCCAAATATTACTTAATGTCATGGAGGACTGGGATCGAATGGGGCTTGGAATGCATTATTATTGTGATTGCCTAAAACTAACAATATGGTTGGCTAGGCACTGCACATGCTTAACAATTGATCTGATTTCAGAATACATAACAATAAAGGTAGTGAGTTTAATAATAGAGGCAGGGCACACTTAAGATCGTCATCCAAGCTCAGCTCAAGGGAATCAAGATGCTGGGGTCATCAGTCCCAGCATCAGGTCGCCCAATATTGACGTTGGTAGGAGCTGAGGCAGGATGAGTCACTACATTATTTTTACGTCGAGTTGACAAAGGTACCTAGGAAAAAGCCATTGTTATTAAACTTTAACAATCTGGTGTCAATGCAGTGTTGTAAGTTTAAAATTCAGGTATCACGCGTCACGAGTACCTTTCACAGTTCAGTCCGCATGCTTGAGCAGTTCTTTTTTGAAGTGTTCGCAGCGAGACTGATGGCAGAATCGGAGGCTAATTGGGCGACGCAAGGTCTTACTACAGTACAGGCTGGATCTTGTATGAAAACAGCACACAAAACTGGGTTGGACAACCCTTACTGACGCCATTGATTTGTTCTGTTGCCGCATTCTGTCAACGAGGGTGACACTGACTGTATACAAATTGCCAACGTTCTTTTTCTTGCAACTTTCTGGATACAGGAACGTCTCACTTTTTTGTGTGCAAGCGCAGAGAAATGTATTAACTGTCGCTGAGTGATATCATTAAAAACTATTTAAAAATACTTTCATACACAATACAAATGCGTTTGTAAAAATGCCGTACGTAAAACTTCCGTTACATGAAAAACGCCGCAAGCGTTAACGCCATACACAATCACGCCGCACTGCAAATAACGCCACAATGCAATATTGCCGTAAAAAGAGGAAAAAATTAAATGGTTAGCAAGGTTTCAATATTTAATTAATTATTTATTAATCATTCAATAAAATTATATTATTCGATTAAATTAAAAAAAAAAAAAAAAAACCGTTTTGCTGTTGTCGTTCTCCCCCCCCCCCCTCCGATGCTGTTTTTTTTTTCTGTTTCGGTTTTGGTTTAAAATCAATATTTGTAGTTTGTATTTCACTCCCCCCTTTATACGTCGCCGACTCTTGTCCGGAGTTTTTTTAGATTTTGCAGGAAGTACGTAATTATATAAGATCGAGTTTGGTGTTTGTTTGTCATCTCTGTTATGCGTGTTGCGCCGTTGGAACCTGGACCACTGCACTGTGACTAAGGTTGGCGCTAATGTCCTAGCTGCCGACCCAGCCCCCCCCCACCTTACCTGGCAAATTCCACCCCTCTCCCTTTCAACAAGATTGCAGTAAGTTCTTGATTTTGGAAAAAGAGATACCAATAATTATTTTTGGGGCAAAGCCCACAACTTTTAATTTGCTTAAAATGAAAGCGTTTGCATCTGTTAACAAACGTCTGACCTGACGTTGCAATACTGAAATCCTACATTGACGCAAGAAACTTATAACAAATTCTGTTATGGAGAGATACCATCCGCGGAATGTCGAAAGAATGTTGTGGTGGCGCAGTCACCACCAAAGCAATATTTGTCATTAGCCAGGAGCTAATTACTTTTAAAACCCAGGTAATTAATTTCTCTAGTTTGTCACGTTAGCCCAAAATTAATTTCGCGTCCTTCAAAACAGGCGCCCGCGCACACTACACGGGTGCCTTGCCAACACGTATCGAAACGGGCACTGCAACGTGGCATTCGGGTAACTCATACCACTCGGTAACTTCGCAACTTTCCCAGCGAACCACAGGTGAAAACGGATTTAGATGCTTAACGTAGCCGACGCACCGCGCGTTCTGTTTTCCCCCGCGTAATCCGCCGTAATTTCCATAATGTCGTCTAACGTTAACAGCATTGCATTCATTATACAGAATCAACACGTATATATACGTACATACACGTTGCTCATTAAGTTCAGGCCTTGTGTCTGACACGCGAGTAAGTAAGCAGCGCAATTTCCTCCTCCTGCTTTGCGCGCTACGGTGATGATGTCGTCGGCGCAATTTTCTTTGCTTTTGTTCAAAAATTTTTGCAATAACCCGCCGCGCTAGAGCTTGCGTCGACGGACAACCGACAACAAGGAACCCGAAACGCGGAGGATACGAACGACGAAAACGGAAAAGAAATAATAATAAAAAAAATTTTTTTTTAAATAAAAATTGTTTGGCGACACGCTCTTTTAAATAATGACTCCTGTATTCAAAACTTAACAAGACTCGGCTTTCTAATCTTAAATAATGAATTTTACAAGGTTTTTATAGTTTCGCCATCATTTTTGCGGGGGCGGCGCTCCGTAATTTGCATGCTAATGATGACAGCAAATTTTCTTGATCGCGTGCCAGCTTAAATTAAAGGTAATGAAACGAATATATACACATAAAGAGAGGAACCGGGGGGAGGGTGTCGGCTTCCTTATTTACAAATCCCGCCCCCCCCCCCCCACCCCGTCCTATTTTATAACGTTGATCCTCAGCGCAGCTCGAGTTTGCGCGTGTATGCGTGTTGCTTAATGCGTTAGCATCTTGATTGCTGATTGGCGGTTGCCCCAGCTTTTGCCAATCAATAACGTCGCTCATGCCTGCCTCCATGACCCCCCCACCCCCGCTTTCCCGTCCCAGTCCCTCAAGAAAATGACGATGAAATTGCAGAAAACTCGTAGCTACAGTACGCGGACTGGAAAGGGAGCTGACCGCAGGGTTCCGTTTGCAGTAGGCGGCGTTTTCAAAATTATAAGGCGGCCTGCGGAAGTTTCTTCCGGTTTGGTCAGAACGCCTGCAAAATTGATTAGCCCCCAAAACTTCTTCCCTCCCGTAGCTGCTGCACTCACTTCCGGCTAATTTGCTCTTTTCAACGTTGTCATGGAAACGTTGCGTCTCTGGGGCAACACTCCTACGGCTGACTATAATAATTGAGAGTTGCTTTTTCTACGACTGGCTGCAGCTACTTTCCTAACCCACCAGTGCTATCAGTGCAACTTGCGATTGCTAATAAGGCTGTCATCCCAAAAAAAACCGGCATCCCAAAAAAACCGGCATCCCAAAAAAACCGGCATCCCAAAAAGCCGTCATCTAAAAGACCGACAAATACAAAAGGCTCCTGTTCCCAAACGTTTTAATTAAAAAAAAATCTAGCTCTTCGTTTATTATCAAAATGTACAGATCGACTGGCAGACAAAAAAATAACTAAGTAACACCTAAACAGCAACGTTTGGTTTTCTAGACACCAGCATCAATATTTTTCTAGACATGAACGCGCAGACCAAGGACAGTATTCCTGAATTTCATCCTTTCTTGTTGAGCCGTGAATTGTTGAGAACTGTACGCAGGTTGTATAAGTTTAAGCTTAGGGTTAAGTTAGTTTTTAAGTTAGTTTGTGATATAGAGCATGTGACTTGTAGGACCAATTAGCTCTCAATAAACAAACAAACAAACAAACAAACAATGCAATTGGAACTGTTTTGAACGTGCCATCACTTATTTTTTTAAAATGGCGAGTTTGCCATTCTTTTGATATCTCGTTCAGTTGAAAAGTACTACCCTTTTTCCATCAACATTGGATTCATGGTGAGATCATTTTCTCCAGTGCCAGTGTGTTGCAACTGCAACGTCGAGATATTCAGTTTTTCCAACAGGAAGTTGGCTCCACAGGAAGTTGGTTCCACAGGAAGTGGGCTCCACAGGAAGTTGGCTCCACAGGAAGTTGGTTCCACAGGAAGTTCTTCTTTCCTTTCGCTCTTGATTCACTTTCTTAAATGCTTCTTTAGAAAAAATGCATAGCAGACATGATTCTGGCATACGGGTTATTTCGTCTTGAATTATCTGAACTGGATTATCAGGCGACGAATAAGCTTTATTCACAAATTCACAAACATCTATTTAAAAAAAAATATTCTAGGCTAGTTTAATGGAACATTTTTATACATATATTTCTTAAAATAAGAAAAAATATTATAGTAATAATTCAAGGCTAACAGCAGAACTCACAATCCCACCCCCTCCCCCAAGTCATGTTCCAGAATTCATAATGGATATGGTTACGAGTTCGTGATTTAAAAACAATACTTTAGGTTAGGCAGGGCGTCTTAGTGAGAGCGTCTTCCTTTTGTACCTGAAGGCCTTTTTTGGAGTGTAGGTCAGAAGCTCACCCCCCAAAAGCTCACTTGACATAAGCTCACCTAAGAAAAAAATTTCCAGACAAAAGCTCACCTAATACTATTACGCCCGTCCACTTTTACAACTCCCCTCCCATCATTAACGCTCGTTTAGGTATACTCCCCCCCTCCTATCACGTTTTCATATTTATTCTCTTCTAGTTTGACCACTCCAACTCCCGTCATATTTACACTCGTTCACTGTTCACTGATCACTGTTCACGTACAGGGGTAGATCGGGTTTTAGGTCACGCCTGGAAATGATAACAAGGGGCCCGCACAGAGCAAAGTGTGAGATGGGGGGGGGGGGGGGGGCGGAGGATTCTCTAATTCCGATAGTAATTACCTAGCAAAATTGTTTCTCACGCCTCCTGGCGCCATGGCTTCAGCTGATCTGCTGGCATTGCGAAAAACCTCCTAAGCAATTAAAAAGAATGTGTTTGTCTGTTTGGGATACGATGACGTTCGCAATTTTTTTCTGATTCGGTTGAAATTTCCTGACCAGAGCTTTGCATTGGTGCATGAAATGCACTAGTTCGAAGGAGAAATTCCTACTTCAAGTATTTTTGGACTTACTACGGGTCTAGCAGACTTTTAGTAGACGATTGGCTACCAACGGTATGGAGCACCTTAAAGTGTGTAAAGTCATGGTCCGGCACAGTTGATACGGAATGAAAAGGGGGTTCCACCAAAAGGGCGTGTTGCCAAGTCTGCAGTTGCCATGCAGGCTTGTCTGTATAAACTTTGTGAAGAATTTAATTCAGTCAGAAGAAACATGCAGCGACATTTACAGTCTGTGGGTTACACAATTCGATTTTACAATTTATTAAGGTGAGCTTTTGCATAATAATCATATTTAGGTGAGCTTATGTCAAGTGAGCTTTTGGTCAGGTGAGTTTATGTCAAGTGAGCTTTTGGTAGGTGAGCTTACTGAAGGTGAGCTTTTGGTGGCTGAGCTTCTGACCGAGTCCCCTTTTTTGTTTCGGCATTTTGTACCTGTAAGCCTATTGGTGCTTCAGCCTTTTGTACCTGTAAGCCTTTTGGTGCTTCAGCCATTTGTACCTGTAAGCATTTGGTGCTTCAGCCTTTCGTACCTGTCGGCCTTTTAATGTGTCGGTCTTTTGATGTGACGGCCTTTTGATGTGTCGTCCTTTTGTACCTGTCGGTCTTTTGATGTGTCGTACTTTTGATGTGTCGGCGTTTTGGTGTGTAATCCTTTTGTACCCTGTCGGCCTTTTGGTGTGTCGTCCTTTTGTACGTGTCTGCCGTCTGATGTGTCGGTCTTTCGGTGTGTCGGGCTTTTGTACTTGTCGGCCTTTTGATGTGTCGGCCTTTTGGTGTGTCGTCCTTTTGTACCTGCCGGCCTTTCAATGTGTCGTCCTTTTGTACCTGTTGGCCAGTATGCCTTTTATCCGTCGGCCTTTTAGATGTCGGCCTTTTGACCTGGACCCACATCACCTGCAAGTCGGCTTAAATTGTTAACACACAATCTGAGTAGCCATGCACAGACTATGCCCTGTAGTGGCAAAACATCCAATTCAATTATGCAGTGCTTGAATCGTTAGACACCATAGACCACCTGTAACGAGACGCAAACATACATTAACTTCTCATTGCACTCTACTCACTCTATTCTTTTGGCGAAAAGAGTAGGTGGTAGTCAAGCAGCGATTGGACGAAAGACTTGTACGTATTCTTTAAAAGAACTTTTCCTGGACCATCCTCATAGCTTGTTAATGTAGCCAGAACATTAGAACGTAGCACCTTGGAGCAATATATTCATTTCGTTACACGAGGAGCATAGTCACATGGAAAGAAACACTCGGCAAGTGTTATATCATGAGGGCATGAGTTTGGAGGGCAAATGGGAAGAAATGTGTGTTGTTACTACGGTGGCTCGTTGGGACAAACAACACATTTTTTTCTACGCACAAAACTTTCATGAACCAGAAGTTCGGTGTTCTAACACCGGGTAAGGCACACTACAACCTACGACCATACATGGTAAACTACGCCAGTGGTCAAATTGTTCCGGTTTCATAAAAGTTTTCTGTGTGTTTGTGTAGAAAAAAGATGTTGTGTGTTCCAATGAGCCCCCGCATGTTGCCGATCACGCAGCTTAAAAATGGCCGGCAAATAACACTAAGGATAGCGAGGGAGAACGAATTTCGTGAAGGTAAATTGTGGTAGATAGTTTGCCGTATGTTCTTTTTAAAAATACCAGGAATTGTATTGGCAGTTTACGACAGCACAATGTTTATTTACTGTCATCTTTGAACTCTATACTATGGGTTGGCTTAAGCTACGATTACCAGCGCCATGTTGTCTGTACTTCTGCGGTCCTTGGTCAAGTAGTGAGCGCCATTTGCGCAAGTAATTCTTCTGTGACGTTACATTGTGACTGTACGATTTTAAACCCCTGGTAGCACTGTAGGGCGGTGGACCTTTTGGGTTTCTCGAGACCAGTCCAACTTCGAGTCCAACCATATTCTCAAATAACAAATGTCATGAACACTTTCAACCCTTCAACCCGGCTGAGGGTTGTGGCAATTGAAGTCTGTCACTTGTGATTTCTGAGCCGACAAATCTAATCCTCTTGAGGCCATCCAAATTTAAGTCAGACCAACCGCTTTCTGAAGTGTCACAACCATTGTTTGAGTAACAGGACCGACTAGCCAAACGACCAAATCATGCATGCCGTCTCATTTGCGGAGGAAGACACGATTCGTAAAAGATCATTAAAATCAACACTGCAAAAAAGAATTGTATTCAAACAGCTCCCCTGGGAAGGACCTCTTGATGTTGTTTGGACAGAGGAGAACTTATTGCCAATTCTCGTCGCAAAGTAACGACCAAACAATAATCCTTGCAGAAGTCTTACCACATTCCTGCTCACTCCAATACGCAGTAACTCCAACCACACAAAGTCAAACACCCAGCCTGTCGTACGCTGCTCTCATGTTCAAACAAACTGCCACCATCATCATGCCTGCATTCCACAGTACTCTCGAGCTAAAAGCATGAAATTTGGTTCACAAATCATTCTGAGCAGTACAAATCGAACTAACTAAGGAACCCCTTCAGATACCCTCAAGGCTAACCACGCATCCCCCCATGCCCCAACTTAACTCTCCACCCCCTCCGTGAGGCTGATGACCAACTAACTCTTGCTGATAGTGATAAAAGCACGGTGGTACACAAGTTATGATTAGCAGTACATAGAATCAGCCATACATAGAACCAGCCATAGAATCGCCCATGAAAATTAACCCCAAACCCTCCCAACACTCCCCTGTGCCTCCCCCCCCCCCTGCCCCGAGGCTTGTCCAACAAATTCTTTCAGATCGAGCTAGAAGAATGAAATTTGTTACGCAAGTTATTCTGAGCAGAACAAATTAAACCAGCCATGGAACCCCTCGCGATATCCCCTAAAGGGCCCCCAGCAACAACGGTGGTGGGGGGGGGGGGGG
>JAHWFP010170075.1:0-22114 GCA_023313725.1 Lithobius niger
AGGTAGGCTAAAAAGTAGTTGGCAGCACGGCTGTAACTAGCTTGGGGGGTGGGGACAAAAAGAGGGTGTAAAAAAGCTTTGTAAAGTTCAATTTTCTTTTAAAAAATAAATTTTTATTAATCGTTTTCATTTTGGTGTCAGAGTTTTTTACTATTTTGTTTCGTCGTGGTGGTGGGGGGAGCGTAAAATTGGGGGAGGCGTGTAAAACGGCTAGTTTTCCCTCCCCCATACCCCCAGAAAAATTCCTTGCTACGGAAGTATATCTAAATGTTTCACCTAAAATGTGTACCTTCTGTGATTCGCTACGCCATGTGCCTGCCACATTGGCGCTACTGCACTAGCTGCGGCTGAACGCATAAAGAAATACTTCTTTAGTTGAAACAGTTGATAATTTTAAACGGATTTCCTTTTAGACTTACTTTCAGACTTTGCTTCTGTCCATTTCACATAATTCATGTTCAGTTCAGTCATACTTCACTTTAAATGATTGACATTTGATTTGGTTTTATTTCATCTTTTGTCTTAGTTCTTGTGCAGTTATTTTCGTATTATAGTTCAGATTTTTTTCCCCAACGAATTTTTCCGTGAATTTATTTTCCGGCTTATTTTATTTTTATTTTGGTGATTTATTAACCGAGATTTTTTCCTCGGGAAATTTTTTAAGAAAATTTCTTTCTGGCATCTGCAAAGGTGTGACGCAGTGTGGGAGAAGAGAGAGAGAAGGAGAGTGGTTGAAAATAAAGTCGGCATGTTGTCATTCATGGTCGGTCCAAGTTAAAATAAACTTTAACCGAATTCATACGCTAGCTGGAAAAACTGGAAAAATCTGTAATTATGCTTCATTCCAGGGCTTGAAAACTACGGAATCTTGGTTTAATGTCAATATTAGGTTGGAAAAATCTGAAATTTATTGACAGTAAGGTTCAAGGAAGAATTCGGAGCTTGTTAGTCGCCATAAATCCCCTAAAAGCTTGGAAAGGAGGGGAAAAAATGCAGAGAAACCAAGTAAATTTTTCTCTTAGGCTACACTGTCCGACAATGTTTGTTCGGCAGATAAAAAAAATAATCAGTAAATTCAACATCAAAACTTGAATACTGAGTGTGAAAAATGGCATAGAAGATGTAACTTCTGAGCTTGCAGAAGGCTGGAATAAGCTGGAATAGGCTGGAAAAGGCCTGGAATATGATTTAGATGTCGACGTTCGAATCCTGTTTTAAGTAAATGGCCCATTATTAACCCATTTGTATGTACATCCGCATGGCAGTTTGTACGAGAATGTAATTTTTACTTTTTCTTGACGGCCTTGGATTTTTTAGTGAACATTATGATACCCTCACACGCAGCAGCACTTTGAACGCAAGGTCAAGATTCTAGATTCTGCAGGATTCGTTCGGGCGAACTTGTAAACACATACCTTTAAAAAAGTGTGGAGAGGGGGGTCGGGGTCGGTAAAACTGCAGTCTGCTTACCAAATTCAACAAAACTGCTGTCAGCAAAGGGGATTCGTATAGTTTCAACGTTTACTGCAGAGATTATAGCTTCTCCTGTCATAGCCTGCTTTATGAACTGCGTCACGGCCGCTGCATTCAGGTAAGTTTGAAGAAAATTGTAACCGGTGAAATTCTGGTGGTTTTCAAATTATAAATACGCAGGCAAATGTTGAAAGCGTGGCCGGGATACGAGCTTGCGGCTGTGCTTACGTTTTTTTCCAGCCATGGGATTTTCATAAGGCAGAAAAAAGGGTCCCATATGCACTTTAATGAAGCAAACCAATAAGTTTGATAGTCTTGTTCAACACCATGCCAGCTTCCCTTTGCACCATGACGTCATCTCCGTAGGCAACCGGAAGTGGCGATATGACGTCATCAAAATGGCCGCCGACATTGTTTAAATAAACACTTATATCTCTGCAACCACTTGATCGATTTCCTTTTTCTGTGGCTCCTTTTAAAGCTATTAAGATACACTACGGTTAAAGTCCTACGTTTCAATACCAAAAATGCAAAGGGTTTCACGGTGTGGGCTCGCAAACATAAAAATGCCTAATTTTTCACTCGAGTTTGTACGCTTAGTTGAAAATAGCAGTCAAACAGCGAGACTGGCGCAATGCCTTCATGTGAATTAGATCATGGTAAATTCTGTTAGCTTTAAAAAATCTATAGAAACTGAAAATCGGTTGAATGGTTCGCGAAATATAAACGCCGAGGTGAATACATTTCACTAGGATGCTGTGATTCTCATTCAGATGCTGCTAGTGGCAGTAAAATGATAACTACCATAGTTTGTTTTTAGGCATCGCGTAATACGACGTTTGAACGAAACGAACTGTAGTTTGACCTAAAATTCCTAGGAACAAGGATTGTGACAAACCAGCCGCCATGCACAAATGTAGATAACTTGTGGCAAATAGAAGTAAAAAGCACAGCGGAATGCAGATAAACTGCCGTACATTAGCTCCTAATTACGATAAATCGTTTTAATTTCCATTGTTGGAAAATATAAGTCTTCGTCTGTCATCTAAGCCTAATTATATGTACTTATCTTAATTAGAATGGTCTGAAGCAGTTTTAAAGATCGTACTTATGTTGAATAGATGCAAAAAAAGCACAATGCTTCAGCGTAGATAGACTGCCGTATATTAGCTCCTAATTAAAATAAATAGTTTTAATTATCCTTGTTGGAAAATATGTTTTATCCTTCATCAGATTATGATGATCCTAATCAGATCCATTTGTCTTAATCAGAACGGACGATGCAAAAAGCTCAGCACTACAATCTACATAAACTGTCGAAGCTTAGCTGCCAATTAAAATAAATCGTTTTAATTACCTTTGTTGGAAAATAAATATCTTTATCTTTTATCTAAGCCTAATCACAGCTATTATCTTGATTAGATCGGCTACTGCAGCTTAAAGAAAGATAGAACTTATTGCAAAACGATGCAAAAAAAGGGCAGCACTACACGGTAGATAAACTGTTGTAGCTTAGCTCCTGATTAAAATAAAACTTTTTAATTACCTTTGTTAGAAAATAGACATGGTCATATTTCATCTAAGCTTAATCACACCCATTTTTCTTAATTAGAGCGGCTACTGTAGCAGTTTGAACTTTTCGTAAAAACGACACAAAAGCACAGCATTACAATGTAGATAAGCTATCGTAGCTTAGATCTCATTAATAAAAATATTTTTATTAGCCTTATTGAAAAATATACGTCGCTCATTTAAACCTTATCACATCTATTTATCTTATAATTAGAACCGCTATTGCAGCAGTTTAAAGATGGAACTTGTGGTGAATAGATGTAACAAGTACAGTGTTATAATATAGATAAACTGTCGCAGCTTAGGTCCTAAATAAAATAAATCGTTTTAATTACCTTTTTTGAACAATATACACTTTCATATTTCATTTAAGCTTAATCACATCCATTTAACTGAATTAGAACGGCTACTGCGGAAGTTTAAAGATGGAATTTGTTGTCAAACGCTGCAAAAAGAACAGTGCTACAACATCGATAAACTGCCGTTGTAAGCTCCTAATTAATATGTATCGTTTTATAACTTTGTTGGAAAATATTCATCTCCATCTTAGCCCAATCACATCTATTTATATTAATAAGAATCACTACTGCAGCAGTTTAAAGACGGAATTTGTCGTAAAACGATGCAAAAAGTGTGCCACTACAGCGTAGATAAACTGCTGTAGCTTAGCTCCTAATTACAGTACAACGTTTTAATTACCCTTGTTTGAAAAAGTACATTTTCACCTTTCATTTAAGTCCAATTATGTCAGTGGATCTTAATTAGAACTAACAGTGCAGCTGTTTAACGTCAGTAGTATTATAGTACACATATGCGCTTTTGTATGTATATCATATACCATAAATTGCGTAATAGAATTTAAATGATGAATTTGGGTCAGAAGGATTAATTTTACACAAAATATGGATAGAAACATTTCCGAAGGAAATCTTATTTTAATAGTTCGTAACCGGTTTTTTTAACGGTTTAGACGCGACAAGCAAAACACTGTTTTTTGGTCGCCATTTTTGAACACCATCTTGATATCCGGATTTAGAAACACTAATTCACCTTGACACCAGGTAGATTTGGATTCAGCATGTTCAAGTTACGTCAAACCCAAATGTCACAACATTTGCCGTTGAAAGTAATTTTTGGGGTTCTTTCTTCCATTAAAAGGGGATCTACAGTAAATATTTCTTTCGCGCATTGATATTTTGCGAATAAATCAAACGATATTCAATTTCTTCAGCTTTTTTCTTGGCATTTTTAAAGGCTATGAAGACATTGCGCTAGTCTCGCTGTTTGGCTGTTATTTCCAACTAAGCGTAAAAACTAGAGTGAAAAATTTGGAATTTTTATGTTTGCGAGCCGATACCGTGAAACCGCTTCCTTTTTTGGTATTGAATCGCAGGACTTTAACGATAGTGTGTCTTAATCGCTTTAAAACGATCCATAGAAAAAGTAAATCGGTCAATGCAGCGATATGTGTTGTCAATGTCGGCGGCCATTTTGATGACGTCATGTCGCCACTTCCGGTTGCTTAAGGGGATAACACCATGGTGCAACGAGAAGCTAGAATGGTGTAGAACAAGACTACCGTGCGTCCCGTTTGGCAAAGCGCTTCAGCAAATAGCTTTCTTGGCTCAATGCTGACGTCACCAGTAGACGTTCGGCGCTTTGTGAGCAAACGGGACGATCGTCGTAGGAAACAAGATGGCTGGCGTTTTTATAAAAATAACTCGTTTGTAAATATTTAGGCGCTTGGTAAAAAACACGCGCGCCAGTTGTTTTTCAGCACTGTGTAGACGATGTAGATTTAGTTGGGCTGTTTGCAGTGAAGGGATTCAGTCTGGCAAACTAAGCAAACAATTAAAAAAAATTACGAAATATATTTCAGAATTTGTGACTATGCACGTACTTGCGAACGATGCACTCACTCGCTAGACACGTCAGTAGGAAATCAAGAATTGCAACGTTATTTTTTGAAAATTCGTTTTATAAATTAGTGTTTCAGCGAGCACACAAAACTAATTATCGGTATGGCGTCTGTTAGTTTCGGTAGAGTCGACCGGCTGCATAACAGGCTGCAAAATTTGCCATTATCTCACGTCAGTTCGATAGCATCCACGTACAAGGGAGCGGCCATCTTGAAGCTAAGCCAAAAAAGCACCAATTTTTCTGCTTCGCGTTGCTTCGAGGCACTTTCTCAGCGCCTGCAAACGGGACAGGCATGAGCGCTTCAGCAAACGAAGCACTCACGCAAACGGGACAGTGATTTTGATAAGCGCTGAAGCGCTTTGCCAAACGGGACGCACGGCTATCCAACTTATTTGTTGGCTTCTTTTAAACTGCACACGGTCCCCCTATGACAATGCACTGCTTGGCGTTTGTTTAAGGTAAAGAATTTTAAAATAAGTGAAACAATAAATACCAGGTAAAGGGTGGTATTTTGCAGCTTATGCAGCAGCACAATATTTATCTGAATAAAAATATTTCAAAACATGTAAACCTGATAACAAGTCTCAGTATTTTTGACACCATTGTTGTCTTGAGGCAGATCGCGAGGATTTATTCCATTTCTTTCAGTTTTAATTAGTTATAGGTAGTAAGTAGGTAAAGGCAGATGACCCAATCCCAGAAGGGTTAAGAACTGGTAATCAATCAATCAACCAGTTAATCATGTGGGCCACTGACCCTTATTTTTAAATAAGCTCTCAGATCTTTCAGCTGCCACTTTAATTTCGTAACGACACGGCAGTTGCAGAGATTGCGTTAGAGAGTAGGCCAATTCATTTACAAGACGGGGTTGAGTGTTCAAGTTACCATTCAAGTTAGTTCTAAGATTCCCGTGGCCATGTTATTGTTACGTGTTGTATTATAAAAAGGCCATGTGTTGAATTGAGTAGTGACAATAAATCCATATTATGATATATTATAATTCTATTCCTGACCCAGCAACTGGTTCTAGCTACAAGGGACACTCGATAAACATGGTGGGAAAAGAATGGCGTCTTTTGCTGCAGCCAATGTTGCGAAAGCGGATTTTCTTAGACCTAAAATTCGCAGTTTTTTTTTTTAATTTGTTGGCAGTGCTGAATTTTTTAGCCAGGCGAATGTTTTCCTTTCCGATTTCCAACCTTAATATATGTTTTGCAGCTAACGGATTGGTCAGGACAACGTTTTTTAAGCCTAAAGAACGCGCTCATAGAATTGGTTTGACTAAAGAAGACATTGTTTTTTGCCTCCATGTTTGTCTAGTGCCCCTTGCAGTTAGCTCAAGCCAGCGACCTCCGACAATTACTGCTTTGACTCTATATATTCGTTTTATAAAAACCGCATCGTCATGCAACGGTGATTTGAGTGTTTCAGATAAGATTCCCATCGCTAGTGTAAACGCCACTTCAGTCGCCATGTTGAAGGAAATTTCTCCAAGCATTCTTTTTCAAATGAAGCGAATGTGTGCTGTTAACGGAATCCTTTTGTTTCGAATTGCTTGCCTTTCTGTGTGGTTAAAATGCGATGATCAAATGTTGTTATTTCGTTGAGTTGCGACGAAAAAGATTGTATAAGGAAGCAATACATGGAAGCTATGTAAGGAAGTAATGAAGTTTTAATTTGCCGTTTTTTAAAGAACAGTTCATTACCAGCAGCATGACACGGTATATGCCTCGTAGGAATTCCTTCACTAATCAGGAAACCAAATTTACAATGGTGATTGTATTTGAACTGATAAATTCGAAAAAGGGGAATTTCGTGTGATTTACGGCTAATTTCATCTCACCAATGCTTGTGGGGTTTTCAAGTTATGTAGTAAATGTCATTCCAATCCGACCTTTCGTTTGGCTCCACACACTACGAATATGCAACCGACCAACAAACCAATCAGTATTTTCCAATCTGGTGCCCGTTATAGTAGACTTATTCATCATTGTAACTTGATTTGTTGACCCTGAAAACAGTGCAAAAAAATGCTTTAAAAAACTTTTCATCTTGTCGGAGTGTGATCATTAACGATTCAGGGAAACTAATAATAAAGTAACTTGGTGCAAAACAAAAATAATCCCACCTAAAATAATGTACCATACTTATTGTTGCTATTAATAAAAACGCTTAAGCGCATAAAATAGAGATGTAAGGCTGTAATTAGGCCTTAAAAAAACTTAATGCTCTAACGGCTCAGATACAAGAAAAAGACATGTAAATCATCAGTATCGTACTAATACGTTTAAAGAAGTCTCTAAAAGAACAGACACAAAAGTCATCAAGGTTGCACTATAGTATGTGTAAAAGGATACACATCTCCAGGATCTCCAGCATCCCCAAAATATGCTGGAGCTTCTTATACTCGTATTAGTGCGACGCTGATGGCTTACATGTGTTTTTTCTTGTATCCGTTCTTTTAGAGTACCAAGATTTTTTTATAAAGATTACAAGCTGGAGCTTCCTTTACGCGTGTTAGTGCGACGCTGATGACTTACATGTCTTGTTCTTGTATCCGTTTCTTTAGAGTATAAAGTTTTTTTAAATGCTCACAAAGCTGGAGCTTCTTATACAAGTGCTAGTAAGGTACTGATGACTTACATGTCTTTTTCTTGTATCTATTCCTTTAGAGCATATTTAAGGTTTTTGTAAGGTTTTTGTAAGGTTTCCGTATTTTAAAGGCTTTTTAATACTAATATCGTTATTTGTTTTCCTGGAGATATTTCAGGTAAATTAAATAACTATAATTTTGTTATGAGTTAATCGCGATATGATATAATTGCTATATATGAACGGCTTTTGAGATATATCAGTTACAATAAAATGTCGTTCAAAAGGCCCTGGTTTTAAGCCATAAAAGTTGGTTAACTGGTTCGATATCTAGGTGAAAACAAAATTTACCCAACAAGAAAAAGAACACAACAAGAATACTGTAATCACATTCAAATAGCATTCAAAAGGGCCTCCTTTTGAATGCTATTATAATGTTACTACAATATTCTTGTTGTTCTTGTTGTTCTTCTTGTTGAGTAAATTTTGCTTTCACCTAGATATCGAACCAGTGAACCAACTTTTATAGCTTAAAACGTAGGAATATATAGTTTAAAAGGTAGGTATAAACAAGGCCTACCTTTTGAACTATAAAGGTTGAAAATTGGTTCAATGGTTCGAACACTAGGCGATCGCATTGGTTGGATCTCTTGGTGGCATGCTCTAAAAGTCATTGCTAGGTGCGTAAAGGATCTATATATTTCACAAAATTAGTGGACTTCAACCGGTTGGACGCAGTGGGTTTCAACGAAACATTCGCATTTCTGAATCACGGAGGTGCGCGGATTGAACGAGCAAAGCTAGTGACTTCCGTATATAGTAAACCTTTTCAACGTAAAATAAACCCTTGAACTGCAGACTTTCTAAAAAAAAAAACAATGGAATGAAGAAATTGGAGCGACAATTACTATATGAATTTTGTGATGATCTGAGGATGGAAGAATGAAGCATGGATCAACGCCTACAGCTTGCGAAGAGAATAATATGGCTTATATGTATGGCTTATATGCTTTGGAGTTTTTGTAAAAAAAGAACACAGAATCCATTTCCGTTTGTTTTTGTACTTAAATTTCAAACAGCCAGAGCAGAAATTGAACCGTCGACCTCTGAAACCCAACGGCTGAAACCCTTTGGCCTCAGTCATACTAACGCGATCAAAAGAAACCGGCTGTCAGCAGCATTTGGTGTGGCTGTCTCAAAATGGCTGACTGGTAGGATCTTAGCCCTTGGTTAAAAAAATTGAAGGTATAATTCCCCACACAGGGAAGTTTATATTTAAGTCCAAAAATGAGCAGAAGTAGTCAGCTTCCCTGTGCTTATTTATCACTAACTGAATCAATGTGGCTTTTTGTCCTGAATGTTTTGTAGGCGAATTTTGTGCGAACTGTTAAATGTAGTCTCCGAAATATTTCATCTGAATATCTATATCATGTTCTATATCACAAATATCTACATCGCGATATCGCAAATAGTTGTGTCACGCATTTCATTTGAATATTCGCACCCGAAATATTTCATATGAATATCTATGTTGCGAGTTTCGCGAATATGTGTATCACGCAGTTCGTCTGGATATCTGTATCCGAAATATTTCACTTCAATATCTACAGCACATTCTATATCACGAATGTTTACATCGCGAATATCTGTATCACGCATTTCATCTGAATATCTGTATCCGAAATATTTTATCTCAATACCTATATCAACGAAAATCTATATCACGAAGATCTATATCACGTATTTCTTCTGAATATACTGTATCATCTAAATACCTGAATATCTGCATCACGCTTGAAAAAAATCCTACCATAATCATTTTTGACGACTGTACCGCTGCCCCCCCCCCCCCCATGGCACCACCTTGCTCTAGGTGTATCAGTTGTAGCACATCGCGTGCCATCTCACTTTACGACGCTTACAAGGCGAAATAGAAAACCGGAAATAATTACAAAAGCTGTTCTTTTTGTTATTTATGACAGACAGTGGTTTACGACCGTGTATCGTAATATCAGTACGAAAAATACACTTGCCTTTCAAAACCCAATTATCTCGCATTGGTCGGTGAAGTAGTGATGCGTAGCTTCCCTTCGTGATATCAAAGAGTGTAACGATATTTACGAGGCTATTTCCTCTAAATTTACACGCGTCGGCAAATAGTTGGTCCGCTATGTGACGGTTACGGATCGAGTTCCAGTATTCGAAAAAAAAGGATCCACAAGAAAGGCATCGTTGATTTTTTACAAACAGGTAGGCTCACTTTTACAAACGTTTGCTCACAATGTTTCATTTTAATAGTACTGCTGATTGTCTGGCTGTGGTAGTGTAGTTAACCTAAGGGAAACGGGAAGTTAAACACCTTTAAACCGTATAATGCACCAGGATATAAGGAGGGGCGGGAAGGGGTGGGAAAAGGGAGGGGGGAGGGGGAGGGGGCAGAGGAAACAGGAAAATGTCCACTTTCCAAGACTTTGGAAATTAGTAAAGAGTAAAACGTGTGAGTGTATACAATCTCCATCTTACCTTTTATTTTCTGCAAGTTTTTGTATCGGTAAGCATATGCCTGTAAAATTCTGGGGATTTCCTATAGCAGAATTGACCCGCTCCATGTATTTCATGTATTTCATGAATGTGGACTTTCTTACGGAGTAATTACCAGTGAGAGATAACTAAGCCAGAGTTCGAAGTATATCCCGACACCAAAATACCTGACACTTTAAAATCCCTTCAGTCCAACACTGTCCTAAAAGGTTAAAATCCACACAGTTCACAAATCCTAACTGGTTAAAATACCCTGTCCAAACCCCAATAGGTTAAAAATAATCACAGCAGGTCGAAACCCCCACAGGTAAAATCCCGAAAAGTCTAAATCTCGGTAGGTTAAAACTCCAACAGTCTAAATCTTAACAGGTTAAAATCCCGACAATAAAATTCCCGACACATTAAAATCCCGACGGTCAAAATCTCAATAATTCAAATTCTAACGTGTCAGAATTCCAACGGTTCAAATATGATGGCTTAAAATCCTCCAACTGTGCAAATTTCAATAGGTTCAACCGCTCCGACAGTCCAAATCACAACAGGTTAAAATCCCGACAATCCAACTTCCAACAGGTTAAAATTCAGACAGTCCAATTTCCAACCAGTGAAAATCCCAACAGTGAAATTCCCAACCAATAAATAATAAATAATGCTCAAAAACTCAAAGGAATGGATACAAGAAATAAACATGTATTATAAGTCAGGCTACCTTAAATTTTTCGAACGTCCAAAAAACAACTGTAGTTTTTTTGTTTTTTTTTTGCATGTATAAGTGCGTTGATAGCTTAATTTTCCTGTATGTTACTTCAGAGCATTACGTTTTTTTGTTGCTGTGTTGCATGGTTGTGTTCACGCAACTGCAGTAACAACATGAAACAATCTATAGTCTCAATTAAAGGTCAAATACCAAGACGAATAAAGAAGAAGTAAGATAAGCTCATATTGATTATCTATTTTGGCCTCATGCTGCGCTGGAAGAATCTCGAAAAATTTTCCAAGTTGGTGCAACTTTGAGCCCCACACCTGTCTTAAAAACAAAAAAACTTACAAGCCCTAACCTAACCTAACCTAACCTATTCTCAGACCCAAATGTAGAATAAATACAACGCCGATGGAACCCATTTCGGTTATATTTTGGACTCGATTGTTTATTTTTGTCTGTTATTATAGAGCACTTATAAATAAAATATTTAATATTATAGAGCACTGACATTTGCCGCCATATTGGGACCAGTATGGGTTTTGGAGGGCATAACTACAAGGTGCACTACATAAAAATGGAGGGAAAAACAACGGAAGAGCGGATTTCTTAGGCTTAAAATAACGTTGTTTTCTCCGACAACAAAAATTGCGCGTTTTAAGTCTAAGAAATCACTCTTCACAGCATCGGCTTCAGTATGACGCCCTTCTGTTTCTCTCTGCAGTGCCCCTTGCAGCTAACCCATTAAGGCTCAAGCATAGAGTTATATACAATAATACTACGTCGTGTCACTGCTCTATAGACAAAACGTTTTTTCGTTTGTAACAGTATATTTACGCAACGATCTTGCCTTGCATTTAATCATAATTGCAAAGTCATCGTTGTCATGGTAACAACGCTATCTGGATAAGCTTTCGACGACATAATTTGGGTAAATGCTTGGATTCGTATAATTCGTGACAATAAGACAATCACTCTTGACCGAAACAGTTGTCCTTGTCGCTTTGGAACGTAAACTGCCACAGTGTTGTAATTTCTGATAATTTAAAGCTTGTAGCTGTGATAATGCAACATGAGATTGCTGCAGCCGAAAATTAGTTATGTCAGCAGTTAGTTGCATCATTACCATGTCTAGCAATGTTATTACTGGAACCTCATGCTTCTTACACGAAAAACTGACGTGTGGCTAAAATGGCTTTTGAAATCATTACGGGATATAAACGATAAGTAGCTTACTCTAAGTTACTCATAAAGCAGTTTGCATTTTTTTTTACAGTAGCCTAATGGCCAATGATTTTACGTGTAAAATATTGCAAAGCTGTTCCCTACTGAATAATGATCCAATATCTAGTTTCACAAATCACCCGTCATCCATTCATGGTAGTTCAGTTGCCAGAGTGACTACAGTTAACAACGGAGACTAACGATTTAAGTTAGATAAAACTTTCTACCCACCGTTACTCTTGATGATTGTGACCCTTAACTGAGGTTGCTGCTTTGTCTGGAAATCACATTGTTGTCTTCCAGTTGTTGTTGGAGGGCCTTAGGGCTTCGGTCAGGTGACCAGGTGTGATTAACTCTCGTTAAACCCTTTGAAACCCTTTGTTGTTGGGAATCTGGGTGCTGCAGACATAGGGCCTTAGGGCTTCGTGCAGATGACCAGTAGTGGTTAACGCTCGTTAAACCCTTTGAAACCCTTTGAAGCCCTTTGTTTCAATGCAACAATGGCACCTTCAATAATGGGGTACTAAGGTGGCTCTGAACCACCGGGATGCTGTAGTAGTACTGGTTCGTCATTCTTTACTGCCCGCCAGAGAAGAGCATGGTGCATTACTGTTTCGATTGTGCAAAATTATTTTTAAAATGCCTTCCTAGTGGATACAGGGAAGTCGTAGCTTCCCATGAGTCACCCAGATTTAAAAACAGTGGTCGTTCAAATCATTAAAAAATCCAAATTCGATTGCAAAACGGAACATTATAAAGAGAAACGTTTTATAAATGTGTCCATGCACAAACCTTCACGAATCTTCCTTTTTCAAAAACCCTTTTCAGTTTTAACAACACCAACCCCCTCCCCAGTCAATGTTATGATCCATTTCCTAAGCATGTGTATACCACGCGCCATGGCTGTTTGCTGTGACGTGCATGTCACGTGACTGGGCTAGTCCAATCAGACGGCCAAACAGCCGTTGTTCTCGTTCGTCATTGGCTAATTCATGGTGACGTCACGGCAAACAGCCATTGCGCATGGTTTAGCAAGAGCATGTTGTTTCGTCCTCCAGTTGCTTATATCACCTTTGTGTTCAGAAATGCATTTTGTTAATCTTCTACTGGTTTTAACTAAATAAAAACTACTGCAATCTTTGCACTTTACCTTATAATTATCATCCTATTTTCAAGCTTTCTTTTGAAAACATTTTTTAATTTGTGCTTAAACAACTTTTGCCTTGCCTCTAAATGTCTTACCAAGTTACTTATCAAACCTTACGATCTGCCAAGCTGTCGACGCGCCATTAAGCCTCATCTCCTCCCCCCCCCCCTTACCATCAGTAGGTAACCTAACTAACTTATCTTCCTTATTCTTCCGTATTTCCTTATCTTATTTCAACCACTTGTTTAGTGCTTCTAATGCTAATAACTGATGACAGTAAATTGCCTGAATAACCAAGGTTCACCATTTGCATGTTCAGAAGTAACGCAATGTTCAGTATTAACAACTGTTCTTATCTGTTCCTCAGCTTCTTAAATTTTTCATATACCGTTGTTGACTGCCCGACCCTTTCCTGCAGGGTAAACCTATCTGTATTACCGTCCACTTGCCTTTATTGGCTCTTAATGATCTCTGCACTTTACCTTCAAACCTTTCATCCTATTTTTCAGCATTTTATGTTACGTTATCATAAACACAGAGGTCTGCGAAATGTTCATTGATAAGATTTGAATAATCATGGTACCACACGGCAATACCTATCCCACCCTCATCTGCTTTAACTGGTATCATACCTTCAGTGATGGAGCAAGAGGGGGGCGAAGGGGGCGGCCGCCCCGGGCGCCGAAAGGGGAAAGGGCGCCGAAAATGCTGCCTCTCCCTCCAAAAACAAACTATTGAAGAAAAAGTTGAACTTTAATAAATGCTCTTTTGGCAAAGCTTAGCCTAAATACAATAATTGGTCTTGAAAAATTTATTTGTGAGTTGCAGCAGTAGTTTATGATGAAGGTGCTCTGTAACTGGCCAAAAATCTCACAAGAACATGAATTTGGCAACAAATACTTAATTTTAGGCTTCGGTATTTGGAGCTTGTTCACAATAAAAATGTTAAAAGACTCAAAAAAAGTGGGAGCTGGTACAAATTGTGGACTTCAGACAGCCGCCATGTTGGAAAATAATCTAATATGGCAGCTCCCACTTTTTTTAATGTTTTAATATTTTCATTTCGATCAGGCCCAAATTCCGAGTCGAAAATTAAATATCTCTTGCCAAATTCATGTTCTTGTAAGTTTTCATGCCAGTCAGAGGGCACTTCTGTCATAAACTAAATACAATTGTAATCCTTCAATAGACAAATGTTTGTGTCTCATGCCAACCTACGTGTCAGATTCGTTTGTTTTCAGTGTGTCGGCATTACCTCTGTGGCACCGTGACGAGTTCATTTTTCGATAGATTTGGGAAGCAATCTGCTGTATAATAGCCATAAAGCGGGGCGCTCAATGAGCTACTGGCCCCGGGCGCTCAAACGCCTTGCTCCGGCACTGCATACCTTTATCAACAAAATGATTAGAAGAGAAATTCGGAACCTCAAAAATCATCAGATCCAATTTTGCAGAATTACATGATTTAGGTTCAGCCATGAGTACAATTTTTACTTCACACCTAATTTGCTCCTAAAGCTTCTCGTACCAACCAGTCATACATAACATTCTCACATCCAAGAAAGACATCTTTTTTACACCATCAGTCAAAAATCCAACACTGTACAAGTGTACACAACCTTTGTCCTGGACTCTTTTTATAAGGCCTGAGACAACAACCCAATCAGAACGATCTACAATTCTGCCCCTTTCTGTGTAAAACACTGAAATCAATAAAAGGTAAGATTTAGCCTACCTTTGAAGAGTTGCCTTTATTGATTTACTTCTATTGTTACATAAAGGTTAATCAATGAATTATAATCAGATAGTGAAAGTACATAAAGTTGCTGAAGAATACAGAAACCTGCTAAATAAAAAGTTGAAAGTTTTGTAGGTAAAGTGCAGAGATCATTAAAAGTCCATAAAGAAAAGTGGACGGGTACTGAATACAGAAAGCTGTACCCTCCTCGAATGGGTGGTGCAGTAATCAGTGAGAGAATCCAAATTTACAATGGTAAAGAACAGATAAGACGTTATTATTAATACTGAGTACTGTGTTACTTCTGAACTGGCAAAAGTGTTAACCTTGGTTATTGAGACGAATTTCCTACCATCAGTTATTAGCATTATTAGCATTAAACAAGTGTTTGAAAGAATTAAATTGGCTAGAATTAAAATGATGATGAAATTTTGGCTACTGTTGATGTCAAATAAAAAAAAAAGCATGCAAACCTTTACAGAAGAGGTGCTCTCCAACAAATTTGATGATTGCATTGCTTTTGGTGGTACTCAATGGAAGGTGAAAGTTAGTGTTGAGTTACTACAACGTCTTGGAGAAGGTTGGTTCATACTGGTTCAGTTATTTAAGCAAAACCTTGGCTTGTTCATAGGCTCGACTTCAAGTCCTATTTTGGCTGATAAGAGGATATGAAGAGAAACTTTTTAAAGAATTTGTTTGTAAAACTCAGATTGTTTTGTAGCTTTGTTGATGACAGTTTGATAAGGGTACAAAGACTGCATCAAGATTTTTGTGGAGTTTAGAATGAAGAACGTGATAGCTTAAAACTTGACATTGAAAGTATTGATGGTGGTTCAAGGGTTGACTTTTTGACATGGTTCTTAAACTTAAGGAGAATGAAGTTGTACTAGATGGAACATAGAAAACCAGCACAAGACTTGTATTTGATATCACTTCGTATCATCTTCATATCATCCTTTTGGTGTTAAGAAAAGTGTGGTAACAAACCTATAAAAAAAAGTCCAGGTTGAAAGGTAGCTGAAAGAAGATAAGAAAACGTTGGAGAACACGGAAGATCTGTTCAGTAAGCTGTCCATTGGTGGAAAGGTTGGTAAAACAAACTTGATGATGTACTTAAAGGCAATGCAAAATCTGTTTACCACCATAAGTAGACCAGTGCTGGAATATGCAACTACATTGTGGTCCCCTAGCTTTGCTGAAGATATTGATCTGTTGGAGTCAGTCCCTAGGAAGTTTACTAAGAGACTTCGTGGATTGAGGCACGTCCACCACTTGGAACACCTGACTCAGTCAGGACTTAAGCTTCTTGAGCTTAGAAGACTGTGTTTTGATCTCGTCCTAACTTACAAGATTCTCCGAGTACTTATCTCGGTCTGCATACCACTTTTTGATCCAGCACCTCTGCATACCATACCCGTGGTCACTCTTGAAGGTTGGCCGTTCCTGGCTCAAGAATGGAGTGCCGAAAATATTTTTTCTCTGTTCCGAGACAGTATGCATGGGTACTGAATCAGGCTTTAGATGCACGCTGATTACGCAGGATCTCCACAAATTTCTTAAGTGAAATCTTTAGGTCTTCGGTGGCTTTCTAGTTTTTTTTTTTTTTAATTTGTATATCCTTCATTTCCTTGCATCTTGCCAGCTTTCTCTGTCGTATGTTAATCCGGTGTCAGTGGCTCACGCCCCTTCCGGTAAACCTTCCACATAAATATGGTAAACTGCTTAATATAAAAAAGTACAATTTGAAACAATATTTTCAAAAGAAAAATTGAAAATAGGATGACAGGTGGCCTTGTTTAGCTTTTATGTACGCTTCGTCCATGTACAAGCGTTACAAAGCAGATGCAGGAAAGAAAGCGGGCATTGGTGTGTCCAAGATGAGGTGAAAAAAAGAAAGAGAATGGCCAACCAACTTGACCTGTTTACAAATTCCTAGAGGGAATAAACAGCTTGGCAATAGCCGGAGGGAAGAAGAGACAGGCTTTAAGCGCTGTAGCACGTGTCATGTCAGTCGCACTATACGAATTCATAGTGGCGCGATTCTGGGTAAGAGATATGGGGAAAACCAGTTGTGGGGAAACCAGATATGGGGAAATCAGCAGAAGAATTTTTAAAAATGCGCTTTCTGAACACAACGGTGATGTAAGCAGAATGCTAGACATACTTGGAACCTGACTGGGGAGGGGTAAGTGTTGTTAAAAATGTGAAGGGTTTTCGGAAAAGGAAAAATTGTGAAGGTCTGTGCATTAAAGCCTGTGCTGATAGGGTTATGAATGGCAATGTAGGGATGGAAAATGTTGGCAACTATACAGGTTTTTGGAATATGGAATTGATTCTTCATAATTGTGTGCTTTATTTCTAATTCCCTTTGCTTTTAGTTCGTTACCAAATTCATCCATGGCGCCACTTAGTCTGTATTCTGCTCTTTGTTAATTATGGTCATTCTCACCAGAGGGAAGCATTGAACACGAGGAACAGGGAAAGCACTTGTTTTAATTTTGGCATGACATGATAAACAGTGGTGTTTGTTTACAATGTTGGTGTGTATACAGAAGTGGGAGAGCGTGTTTTTACTTTAATGATTTGAAAATTTGTTTATTTTGGTTAGTTTATCTCCATCATTTAAAATCCCTGATATATATGAAAGCACTCGGCTGCATTAAATTAGAACGTGTCTTTGTGGCTAAAACGTCTTTTTATTTTAAACTTTTCAAAACATCATAAACAATTTATTATAAAATCGGAGGCCGGCTAAAAGGAAAGCCTAAAGGAAAACCTGCAAATGCACTCTCCCCCTGGCCAAAAAGGAGCCAGGCATGAGTGGTCGATCAATCTGACAAGTCGTCGGGAAAATGTCCCGGGAAAATGTCCCGGGAAATGTGTCCCGGGAAATGTGACCGGCCCCGTGCATAGCACGGGCTTCCTCTAGTATAAAAATAAACTTGTGTGTTGTTAGCATCTCAAACTCGGCCGAATAAGTTTTACTTCTAGAACTCAATTATATGCCTAGTATAATAAAAGTAACCCTCCCCCCCCCCCTTCTTTAAGAATGCGGTAAGTTGCAGCTATCTCCATTCACCATTCACGCCAGAATCATACTGGAAATTAAATTCACCATTTTTTTTTTTTTTGGGGGGGGGGGGGAGTAGTCTGAGCACCGCAGAGGTTCATGCAGAATTGCAGCTATAGGAGCATTGAAACTGAAGACTTCCCAAATATTGGTAACAGGAAGGCTTCGTCAGTGTGTGTTTTAAAAATATTCTTTTGTTAGCAGATTACATCAACCTTTTTCTCGTCATTCATTCACGCTGTGTGAAAAAAATTCATTCAAAATTTAAAAAAATACACAAATTAAAAACTCAAAAATTGAAAAAGTAAAAATTCTAATTCTTTAATTTTTAAATGACCTAATTTTTTTTAAAAATAAAAAAAATTAAACATTTTGATACATTAATGTAAAGTATTAGTGTGTTAATAATCCCTTCAATCAGTTAATAAGGTCGAAATATTGAGAAAAATCGTTCTGTGCCCAAATGGGAGAGTGGGTCAAGTCAGCCACTACTGTTCCTCATTAATGACGCATGAGTGCTGTTGAGAATACGTTTGAGTTTTTGTTGGTCCACGTGCAACTTTTATCGTAGACTACTTTAGCCAATCACAGCGTGCTGTGTAGGACGGCCGAACCTTTTCGACCATATGTCGGCTATTGTTTCGCGAACGATATAAGCTTTCGTAGGTTACAAAATACGTGCAAGACCCTTCTTAATTTGTGTACTATTGTGTGCTCAACGTATCTTGAGTCCTGCAGTTATTTTATGAGCGGCTACGTTTTCCTGGAGGGGGCGGCTTTAATCGACGGCCGCCATTGTTTTTGTAACTCTCTAGGATATCAACAAGGCACTCTGTGACCAAAAACGTTTCAATCGATTGTCTTGTTTGTTCTGGGGCGAACTCAAGATAGGCCACGGACACTGTAAAGTGCTGTTCAAAGACTTAGGCCTACGTTCTTAACTTAGGAGGCCCTATTGATTTCGGGGCATCTGCAGCCTTTCATTTACTCACGATTTCAAGTGATACACAGTACGCATATCATCAGTGTTTAAATTTTTCTTGAGAAAGAAAACGAATGACTTTAATGACACTTAACAACATCCTACTGCCATCGAACCAGTTTCTAACGACACTCACATCAAATTTAGATTTTGAAAAGGATATCTCTACTGAGTCATTTATACACATCAAGGCGTCGTTAGCAAACTCAAAAGGTAAACCATTACAACCGGTATTACAGAAATCATTAATGTATTGGGCCCAATACTGAGCCCTGGCCCCTGGGGAAACCCATGTCTAATTGTTTTCAGGCTACTTGAGACACTTTCTTTCAAGTACCTCTCAAAACACTGAATAGGTACAGAGCAGTGACACGACGTAGTACTATTGTATATAACTCTATGCTGGAGCCTTAATGGGTTAGCTGCAAGGGGCACCTGCAGAGAGAAACAGAAGGGCGTCATACTGAAGCCGATGCTGTGAAGAGTGATTTCTTAGACCTAAAACGCGCGATTTTTGTTATTGGAGAAAACAACGTTATTTTAAGCCTAAGAAATCCGCTCTTCCGTTGTTTTTCCCTCCATTTTTATGTAGTGCACCTTGTAGTCATGCCCTCAAAACCCATACTGGTGCCAATATGGCGGCAAATGTCACTGCTCTATACAGTTGCATTCATTTTTCTGAAAAAGTTTCATGATGTATGTATGCTGTATCAAAAAGTTTTTGTACATCCAAAAAAAGAGGTACTGGTCATTTTCCTACGTCCAGTAAGCGATTGAGCACGTCAGTAAACTTCGGTAATGTGTTTTCGGTGCTGAGGCCGCTCTGGAATCCAAGCTGGTTCATGGCTGAATGTCCAAATTCTTTATGAAGCTTGTCAATCTCGACTAACTTGATAGACAGCTCGATCACTTCTGAAAAAACCGGCCAAAGGGAAATTAGCCTGTATTTGGTTAAGTCACGTTTACTGCCAGATTTAAAAATTGGGGTAATAGTAGCCTGTGTCAGGATGGAGAGGAAAATGCCATTTCTTAGAGATTTATTGTTCAACTCAACTAAAATAGGGGCACGAACTGCTAAATAGATTTCAGTAAATTGGTTAAGATGTGGTCATGTCCTGGGGCCTCGTTAGCAAGGAAGCCATTTCTGATATAATCATGGGCAGAAAGAAAAAATTCAGGTCTTGAAGAGAACGTTTCGTAAGCATCTTCAGGAGCTAAAGAGTTAGAATAGGCATTGTGATTATTGGTATTATCATACATAGATTTAGATTTATTGAGCATAAGCGCCCCCACACCCAGACAGTAGCAATGAAAGAGGGCGAGCGAGTTCATTCTGGGACGGTAGCAAAGAAAAAGGGCGAGCTGCTAGCAATGTGAAGAGTATCGTCGATGCCCAGTAACAATCAGTAACAAACGAAATATTACGTCTTCTATATATAACACGTATGCCGACGCCATCTGCCGTCGCTTTGCGTCAATAGATGTGAGCACGACTGGGAAGAAAAGTCATAAAACTGTGGGTGGAACTTGGAAATTGTACCGTAACATATTTTCACTGGTGATCTGTTCAAAGCACAGGGAGCCGGCACGGAGAAATGAGAAAATGGTGAGTTGCGCAACGACCAAGCAAGTTCAGTTCACCCTTCAAGTTCAGGGCGTCACGATTGAAAATGAACAATGAAAATAATATGTTGCGAAAAGCCAATACTGATCTTCAGTCTACTGTGAAACGTCGGTTGCAAATTCAAGGGAGCGAAAATGAAAATGTCACGACATAACTCAAAGTGTTGGAGAAGGAACTAAAACAAATCTGTGACTACAACCATCTATTCGATCAGTCGTACGAGGAAAACCACGGAAGCAAGCTATGCCAAACAAAGTAATGGTCCCAAGTTGAAAGCCAGCAAAGTAGCTCTCCCAAGGAAAGTAACAATGGGAAAGCTGCTTACTTTAATCTTACATTATAAACCAAAGTCTCATAGCAGAAATGAAGCAACCGCAACGACCCCCGGAAGGGGAACAATGAAAACGTACGAGCATAGGAGTTGAGTTTGTTTTGGTGGATAAGCAACTTGACTAAACCGGAAGTTTAAGAGCGCGGCGTCAAAGGACGTACCGCCACGCCAATCGGCACTCGCGGCCGCGTGATCGGAAATTTACACCCAACGCACTAGGTTTAATCCATCTAAACCATCTTTCAACATGGCGGAGAAAGCAGACGACGCCTAGTATAACGCGGTACTAAACTGGTATAACGGTACTAAATTAGATTTAGTAATTTATTCAATTTTTCTGCTGCTACGACATTTTAACTTGGTTAAACTTACTGTTGTCACTAGAAGATGACTCATTCTACACCGGTTTTCTTGCAAATATCATGCATTCATAAGCACCCCGTCTCGTGTTACAAAAATACGATATTTACTTCCCCAACAATCGGCGTTAAGGTTTCGCTCGACTGTCAAACTTTGTTACAAAACACAATGGCACGTAACGCCTGGCAATATAACAATCTCTTATCTTACCTACGTTTGGTACATCAAAAACAATGTAGTACAGGGCGTATTTCACAGAAAATTCCACCGCCTACGAGCGGATCAACCGCGAATACCTCATGGCGGCTTGGTCAGGCGGAAGTCGCAGACGCGCTTTGTATTCTGGGTACATTCGTGAGTCACGCTTGCCATCGAAGACTACGCACTTCGGCTATGCATTTGAGCTGGGAGTTGCTTATCCATTCAAACACAACTCAACCCCTATGGTGCGAGTGTGTCAATTCTTTGGCTTGAAGTTGAAACTGGGACGTTGTTGCCTTGAAAAGAAGTTGAAATTGGCACATTGTTGCCTCGAATAACAATTTTCTCTAACAATTATCCTTCTAACCCAACACCGTGGTAATCTCAAGGGCAAGTATTACATGACGTCATGCACAACTACGTATAGCAAAGAGGAGGAAGGGAAGGAAACCAAGAGGAGAGGCAGAGGACGGGATAAAAGGAGGAAGGGAGAAGGGAAGGAGAGGATTGGCGGAAAGGGGGAGTGTTACACAAACAAAAATCGACTGTTGCAGTGAACGATCAGGCAGCACCGAGCAAATACTGGGAAAGAACCACGGGTCAAACAAATGCCCGGGCGAAGCCGGGTACGATGCTAGTA
>JAHWFP010170075.1:24533-49568 GCA_023313725.1 Lithobius niger
TTTACTCTTTGTTAACATTGTGAACAAGATTTGTGAGCAAAACTAGGTGTTGTATATTGTATAATAAACAATATTATTGTTTGTTTTTGTAGGCTGCTCTTGCCAATCAGTACGAGGAGCTGGACTATTTTTTGCCTATTCTTACGCAACTTACTCTGGGACAACGACATAACTACCAGGATGTTATTAATATAAGGTAAGGCTTCTAAAGGCTGGTTAACAGAATGTATTTTGCTTTCCTGGTAAAAAAAAAAAAAAAAAAAAAAGTACATAGGGTGCGGTGATAAACAGTTTTTTTCGGAAATCTTAATTCTTAGTGTGGAAATGTTGTCTTTTAGTGCCACTGTCACACAAAAAAATTTCATCACTCTGAGATTACACAAGGGGCTTCAAGTTTAGCTTTGTTTAACATAAGTGAAATAGCTAAAAGAAAAAAAATACGAAATTATAATTTGAATGGTGTAAATTTAATTTTAACAATATCTAGTTTCATGCTGTCAAGAACCATCATAAACACGCCACAATTGCAAGCCATTTTACTTTTGTTAAGAACTGCAGAGTCCGACTGGGTGGGAAAGGGCGCCTGTGCCATTTATCAAAATGACCGGAAGGGGCGCCATGCGTTTTACAGGAAACTCCGGTGAATTATGGTACCTCCAGTCATCTAGGGGTTTGGGGAAGTGCCCTAAGCTCCCCAAGCTGAAGAAAGGTCCGGAGCCGAGTTTAGGAAGCGCTGCTTATTTTCATATTCTGTCGTTATTTCTGGCTTCGGCGTGCATTCTTTAACACATTTTGTATTTCAAGCAATGCTATTTTTGGAAATATTTTGTAGTGGGTTTGGGGCGGAGGAGGGCGAGTGTAAAAAATGTATTAAAACCGTGACTAAGGAGAAATTGTACCAACAGGAAAGGTCATCGGTGGACAGGGAATCCAAAACCATCATTTTTCTTCACGGGGAGGAGGAAAAAATAGACTGCCAAAGGCGCGCCGAAAGTATGGTAGCCAAAAGGCGCCTATGCCATTGGCACAATGGCGCTATGGCCAGTCCGAGCCTGGAAATGTGGATATAGCTTGGCGTCGAAATTAGCCAAAAATGGCGTTTTAGCCTATTTTGGCCCATAACTGTACAATGCACATTATCGAACAAGAAGAATTTTTTTGGCAATTGTAGTTACCTTCCATCTTCTCTGTCAACAGATCTGATTTAAAGCAGTCAAATATTATTTATTTTTTTTTTAGCTATTTTCTTATGTAAAACAGTGCTAAACTTGATACCCCTTAGGCACCTCAAAACAAAACATCACCTTAGAGTGATAAAATATTTTATGTGTGATAGTGATATTTTTGCACTGCTGTCTAGTGTACATAGCTTCAACAATGCTCACAATATGTCATATTATCCAATAATATTCAGGTAAATTTGTGAACTAACTTTTATTCTCTTACAGTCCATATACATGTTCAGAATAATTCCAGCAGATTTATCTGAAGAACCAAAAATTATAATTCCAGCAGATACAGGTGAAGCGCCACAAAGAATAATTCCATCATATGCTTCTGAAAAGCCACAAATGATATTTCCAGGGAGACGCAGCTGAAGAGCCACAAAAATAATCTCAGCTGACGTTTCTGAAGAGCCTCAAAGAATAATTCCAGTATATGCAGTTGAAGACTCACAAAGAATAAATGCAGCAGATGCAGCTGAAGAGTCATAAAAAAATTAATCCAGAAGATGTTGCTAAAGTGTCGCAAAGAATAATTCTAGCAGATGCAACTGAAGAATAAGAAATAAGAAATTCAGCAGTCGAAGAGTCACAAAAGTGTATTCCAGCAGATGGGGCTGAAAAGCCACTAAGAATAAATTCAGCAGATGCAGCTGAAGACCCACAAATAATAATTCTAGCAGTTGTATCTGAATAGCCCCAAAGAATAATTCCTGCAGATACAGGTGAATAGCCACATAAAATAATTCCAGCAGATGCAGCTGAAGAGCCACAAAGAATAAATTCAGCTGATGCAGCTGAAGAGCCTCAAAGAATAATTCCAGCAATTCAGCTGAAGAGCCACACACAATAAATCCAAAAGATGCAGTCGAAGAGCCACAACTGAGTAAATCCAAGAGATACATCTGAAGAACCAAAAATAATAAAGTGATGCTGAAGCCCAAGCGCTGGCAGGTGACACACTGTTTTCGATTGGTGCACCATTCATCAAGAAAATCGAATCTACCTGGCTTTGCCTCAAGGAGACCTTTTAGCTTGGGCCACTCAAAACAAGATGGCCTTCAATCCAAGTAAAACCCATACTCCTTTCCATCGTGCAGCCTGGACTTTTAAGGGAAGTAATCAAGGTCGTAACTTCAGAAGAAATACTCGTCATGACAAGGCTTTGCCAAAGCGCCCATTTTCAAAGTAAGAGAATCTCGCCCAGTGACACCATCAGATATCCTGGTTTTACCGTTGATCTAACTTTTACCTGGAGACCTGACTTCATTAGCGTCAGGCGGAAGATTCTACCTGTCGCAAGTAGCATGTGTATCGTTGTGTCTAAGACCTGGGGTATTCCACCTTCTGTTTTACGGCTGATTTAGCAGCGCTGCATTGTGCCCATGATTATTTTTGGTGCCGAGATCTAGGGTAAAGTATCTAAATATGTCAAGAATTCGCAATCTCTAGACTCTCTGGTCAGACTACTTTTGTTGACCATCGTCCATGCTTATTGTACGACTCCTACTGATGCCTTGTTCGTCCGTGACGGGGTCAAACCTTGTTCCATTCTTGCTTATGAGCGACATAAGCATTTCAAGAGGATTTGCAAGCCCATTTTCGAAGGACTGATTTCTGCTGCTATGTTCCTACATCCTGCCCTTCAACGTAAAGATCCTTTTGAGCATTTTAAACCTGCTGATGATGACACGTGCCAAATTTTCACTGATGGTTCTCATATCAATGGACATTCTGGGGCTGCCTTTGTCATTTTCTTAAAAGGGTATGAAGTTTGCCGGAAGAATTTTCGACTTGGAGATTTGAACTCGGTTTTTCAGGCAGAGGTTTATGCTATTACTGCTGCTCTTCGGTACATTATTGACCATCTCACCAATCAAGAACATGTCTCTATTTATAGCAACTCTCTCTCTCTGCTCTGACTGCTATTCTTGGACCAATTCCTACCAACACTCAGATTGCTGTAGCCCACCTCCTTTTTAATGGCCTCCTTTCTGCCAGGCCTGTAAATCTCGCTTGGGTGAAAGCTCATCCTGGCATTTGGGGTAATGACGTGGCGGACCAAGCTGCCAAAGATGCAACCACTCTTGCAAACACTGAAGATTTGCCACTTCCCGTGTCGTACTCTAAATCTCGTAGTGCAACTTCTGGCCTACACGCCTGGCAGACTAGATGGGAGAGCACCACGAAGGGAAGGACAACTTTCAAGTTTATGCTTAAGGCCAAGACTGAATTCAAACCGCATTCCTTCAAGACCGTACAGCGCATTACTTCGCATGGTAATTTTGCTGACTACTTTGTTTGCTTTGGTAAGAGAACTGATCCCGGTTGTCGCTGTGGCTCTCCAATTGAAGGGATCCAGCATGTTCTACTTGATTGTCCCCTTCCTTCTAGATCATCCGCTAGGGCTATTTTTCTCCGACGAGCTACTCTTCTTGGTTTTACCTGGGGACTCTCTTCACGTCGCACTTGATGAGGAACTCAGGAAGGAGTTCTGTGCTTTTTGTAACAGTATTGTCGAGGACCTAATTTTCGCCAACAGCTGAACTCATATTGATGACTAATATCTTTTCTTTTGAGCTTGTGCATTTAGCAGCCAGGCACTATTCGTGTCTTAGGTCCCCACTGTGTCCATTTGGTGCGATGTTTTATTCTGTATATAGCTTTAATTTTAACTTTTTTATTAGACTTGATGTACCAGGCCGGTAACCCAGTAGGGGGCCTGTCACCTGAGCTTTTCACTTTTTTTGCTTGTTTTTTTAACCTCTTTCGCGTTTTTTTCTGAATTTTGTTGGTGCACCTTTACTTTCCTTTTGTGAGTTTTCATGTTTCAATTTGGTTCGTTGTTCTGTGGTTTCCCATTGTTTTGGGCTGCTTTGTGAATGTTCTTTTTTTTTTCTTTTTGCTTTTGATTAGTGTCTGCTTCTGCGGTTTCACTGCACCCTCTGCTCCCTGACTGCTTGGGTGACTCCTCGGTGTTATGGCCTTCGGGCTGGGAACACGCCAAACAAATAAACAAAACAAAAATTATAAATCCTGCAGATGTAGCTGAAAAGTCACAAAGAATAAACTCAGAATATGAGGCTGAAAAGTCACAAAGAATAATCCAGTAGATGCAATTGAAGAGATGCACAAAAGAAATTCAGCAGGTGTAGCTGAAGAGCCAGAGATAATAAATTCCACAGATGCAGCATTGAAGAGCCACAGGTATAATATCCAACAGATGCAACTTCGAGCCACAATGAATAATTCCAGCAGATACAGCTGAAGAGTCTCACAGAATGCAGCTGAAGAAACATAAAGACTATGGCAGATGTGGCTGAAGCGCCAAAAAGAACAAATCCAGTGAAGACCCCCAAAAATAATTCCAGCAGATACAGCTGAAGAGTCTCACAGAATGCAGCTGAAGAAACATAAAGACTATGGCAGATGTGGTTGAAGCGCCAAAAAGAATAAATCCAGTGAAGACCCCCCAAAAATAATTCCAGCAGATGCAGCTGAACAGTAGCACAGAACAAATCCAGCAAATGTAGCTGAAGAGCCACAGATAATAAGTCCAACAGATGCAACCAAAGAGACAGAATTGATTAAAATCCTGGAGATACAGCTGAAGAGCCCAAAAGAGTAATCCTGCAGATGCAGCTTAAAAGTCGCAAAGAAGAAACTTAGTTGATGAGGCTGAAAAGTCACAAAGAATAATCCAGCAGAGGAAGTACAGCAGATGTATCTGGAGTGCCACATATAATAAATCCAACAGATGCAGCCGAACAGCCACAATTTATTAAATCCAGGAGATGCAGCTGAAGAGCCAAAAAAAATTCCTTCAGGCACAAAGAATAATCCAGCAGATGCAGTAAGAGATGCACAGAACAAAAAAACAGCATATGTAGCTGAAGTGCCACCGATAATAAATCCAACAGGTGCAGCTGAAGAGTCACAGGTAACATATCCAACAGCAGCAACTGAGGGGCCACAAAGAATAATTCCAGCAGATGCAGCTGAATTGTCACACAAAATAAATCCAGAAAATACAGCTGAAGATCAACAAAGAATAAATACAGCAGATGCAGACCTACAATAATAAACCCAGCAGTTGAAAACCCGCAAAGAATAATTCTAGCAGATGAAGCTGAAGAATCACAAAGACTGTAGCAGATCTACCTGAAGAGCCAAAAAGAATAAATCCAGCAGATACAGCTGAAATTCACAAAGAATAAACCCAGTAAACGAGGCTAAAAATCCATAAAAATAATTCCAGCAGATGCAGATAAAGAGCTTCACTGAATGAATTCAACAGATGCAGCTGAAGAGCTACAAAGAATAAATACAACAGATGCAGCTGAATAGTCAATCAGTTGTAACTCAACCAGCCACTCCTTTGAGAACCAAGACAAATTCAAGTATTTCGTTATCGAACCGGCTCAACAAAGCAGCAGATGTAAAATGGGCGTTTCGATGAACATTAGTTACACGCTACCAGGAAAGAGAAATAATGAAGTTGGTTGAAATGTACTCTAGCGTTTGATGGGTCATGTGTTTGTCTCGATCTTTTGATTCGTAGCCAGAATATACTGAAAATAAAAATTCTATCGTTGCCTGCACCAAAGTCATAGCTTTCAGCTCTATACGTCAAACGTGTTGCAAACTGAGGACATGCTATTTTTGACAGCCTTAGTGGAAATGGCACAGTTGAAACAGTTGTTTCAATAGCCTCTCCTCTAATTGCATGTCGATATTTTTTTTCATTTTACGTGGCAAGAATCTTCAAGAACATATTCAGTTCATTGGCTGAATGCCAACTGTAAAACTTTCATTGGTTGGTGTGGAGTTTTGGTAAGCTTGACCCAACTTTTCTCGACCGACTGATTGAGTTGATTGATTTTGAAATTACTACTTGCATAATATCATACGGGGAAGAGAATTTTCCCATAAACTGAAAAATTCTCTTCTCTGGCTATACCAACTCTTGTCAGTAAATATTTGAGTAACAGTACCTCTTAAATTTATGAATGCTTAATCTAAGATTAATAATTTCATATTTAATTAAATTTCAGATTTTCATATACAGAAAAATGCTTCCTCATAAGCGATGTCGTATCTCTCATCCACTACGAAATTCCTCAAGATCTGGAAGTCGTAGCAAAAGTGTTGCACGATAGTCTGCAGGTGACGTTCAACAAAGAAGATGATGTTTTCAGGAAATTCTTGCATGACATGGAGCGGTGCAGGACATTCCTCATCAATAATCCTGATTATATTAGAACCTCTTTAGTACCGTGTGGTAGCACAGCAGTGACTGAGCTGAATGAAAAACAATCAACAAAAGGCATTAATCCTTTCGAGTATCAACTGTCAGTTGACAGTGGTAATTGCAGTGGACAGTCCTCACCACGCGACATAGCAGATGAGTGTAATTCTTTGGAACTTCTGTTGAAAAGTACTGTCAGGAAGTAGAGTTCCTGCTCAACTTTCAGTGCACCTACACGACACATTAAGATTCATTTGTGAATCGGTAGTAGAAAATGACTTGATGCAATTGGTGTTTGCAATACTTAGACGAGAGCTGTAGTGTAATTCCACAGGCCGCCATCAGCTATGTACCTGTGCATCTTTGGTCTTCAGTCAATAATCCTGGTTATAATAGAACTCCTGTTTCATACTTCAGCTTTACAGTAACAACAGTTGGGTGAAAGCCAATCGGGAAGTTCTTGAGCTCCATTCTACTTGTTTTTTTTTATTGATCAAAAGTGGCAATAGCAGTGGTTGATAACATAGCGTATGAGTGCATTTTTTGAAACTTCTTTTGAATAGTGCTAGAAGAGGACCTCCTTCAGAAAGTGCTGCATATGACCTTGCTTTGAAAAGCTCTTGCAGAACACTTCCGTTGAAAGGTGCTAGCAGAGGACCTTCTTCTGAAAAGTGCTAAAAGAAGTTCTTCTTTTGAAAATTGCTAGCAGAGGACCTTCTTTTGAAAAGAGACAACAGAGCAATGAAACCAACACTTTTCCAGCTGCAATGCATAATTACATATATACTAGTCACCGTAAGTTTCAAGGCAAATAGGCCAATCCGGATTATAATGCAAAAAAAAAAAAAAACTGTGTGAAACCCGGTGTTGTCAGACCACACTACAGCTACACTCTGCTTCTTCAGTTTAAAAGACATTAGCAGTAGCCAGATGACAAATACAGAAAATTAATTACCCATGACTTTTAACATTCCATTATCGAGAAGTTGATAGATTTTTACCATCGGACGGAGAAAACAGTGAAGTGTTCCAGTTTTACACGTGAACATGAGAACAAGCATGGTTAAGTTAATGTCAAGATCACTCAGGAAACTCTAAACTCTGGTGCCATTACAACTCCCGTTGTAAGTTTATCGTACAGTGGGTCGGCAAAGAAGGGAGGGGAGAATTTATTGTTCTTGTTTGTGCACCGGCGTTGGGAGAACGAACTTATGACTGGCTCTGATAGATGGGTTGCCAAATGTGTACAAATACTTTTAAAGGAGTTCAGTGCTTCAAAGACAGTTGAGGTTATAATTCGTCACAAATTCTACGATAATCGGTGATGTAATAGGCTGGCATTCAGGCTAGCTGTTCCGAAAAAAATTTGCCGAGAAAGTTAGAGGTTTTGAAAGCAGTCAGATTACGAACCTAGTTCTAAACATGCAATGCCACTTTTCGGTGGGTGAAACCTGCTTTGTGGCCCATCAATAACTTCCAAGCTTATCGTACCTGATTCGTTTACGTGTTAAGTACTTTTTGAACCTTTTCGTACCTTTTGTACTTTAGTACCTTTTGAAATGCCTACCACAAAAAATGTTTAATTGTGATCTGTTACAAGCATTCACTGGGCAGAAATCATTGCTCTGCATTAGCAAAATACTACAAAAGACAAGACAATCAAAGAACAATGAACTGCCCATAGTGTTAGTGTGCTGAGGAAAAAATGACACTCTAAAAGCTTATGATTGGGGTTAAAACAGACACTTCGTGAAGGCAACTGTTAAATCCCCTGCATCAGTACCTGAAACAAACCAATGCATGACAATAGAATGTTTTAATAGTTTGTAGTATTTTGTATTTGCACTCCGTTTTTTTTTAACTCAACCCCGAAGCAGCTATTTATGACAGTTGGGGGAGGAGCATAGAGGGGATGTAATAAACGTTTTCGATCTTTGTTGAGACAACATTTTTCTTCCTTTCACGGACCATTGAAAGATAAAAAATGGTAAACCTAACACTGAACTTTGAAATGTTCAAAATGACTGCAGGGCATATTGGAGAAGAAGCCTCCTCAATTAAGAGCAAAAACATGCTCGTTTAATATCTTTTTCTGGGATTCAGGGATCTTGGGGAGACAATTTTTCAATCAAATTTAAGACTTTGGGTACTTTCAGGCTTTATATTCTATGTCTTGGGGACACTTTTAATTTCAAATTTAGGACCTTCGGAAATTCGGGAGGAAACGAGCGACTCTATTACTCTCTCCTCCCCCTCCACGCACACACAAACTGCCGAGGGGCCTGGGAACTGATTTTCATTCATTAAATGTGCACAAAGCGGTGTAAATAATGTAAAGATAGAATGGAAACAAGCCATCTGTGAACACAAACAAGGGATACGAATCTGTACAAAAGTTGACTGCCTGTGTTATTTCCTGTGTTTTCCTAGTGGTCTATTTTCCAAGTTCAGACTTACCTGAAAGTCAGTCAATTTATTTGTACCTTATTCACACTGCTAGTTACCTTATTTGACAGTCCAGATCATTACATCATTACAGTTCGATAGCGGATGACGTCACGTGACCATGTAACAGACAGTTTGACATACGGAAAGCTATTCTCCCTTTTAATGTTATGCTCAATATTTCAGTACCTAAGGTAAACTGTAAAGTAAGGTTTTAAGCATCTTTAGTCACTTTTGAACTGCCACTGGATGAGGTTTAAATTTAGCATAAGCTGATTAATGCTTTTCAGCTACTGTACTCATTCACTTTTTGAAATTTAGTTCTGGAAAATTATATCCATATCAAAGACTTGAACATTTATAGCTCAATTATTAGAGGCAGATCGTCTTTAGAGTAAGACAAAACATTTACTATCGAAAATCTGTAATTTGTAAATCATTGTAATTTGTAAATCGTTGCTAAAACTGGTAATATCCCTGGCTGGTTACAGCTTCGTTATATGTAATAAGGCTTAACACTCGGTTTCACATAGCATGCCAACCGTGTCGTCCAAGACCGCCAAAAACTGCCACGAGGTGCGCGAAAAGTGCTCAAATTATAGCATTGATTAGTGTTAGCGGGATGCACAAGAACATGGTAACCTTCTCATTATTATATTTCCCGGTGTTGCAGCATTAAACGAACGTTATTTTAAGATAGCGGTGACTATCCTTAAGTCTTCGGATAGTTTATTGTTACGTCCGACGATCGTTTAATACAGTTTTAATTAGAATAGAAAGCGCCGTAGCGTAATATACACTGCAATACACGCGTACTTGTTTCTTCTTCTGGTTAAAATTCATGAAATTAAACAGCCGGATTTGTTTTGACGTCGAGTGGATAAAGAGGCAGTAGCAGGAAGCCATTGTTGTTAAACTTTAATAATTTGATGTCGATGCAGTGTTTTAAGTTTAAAATCAGCGTATCACAAGTCACGAGTATCTTTCATAGTTCAGCCCGCACACTAGAGCAGTTCTTTTTTGAAGTGTGTTCGCAGCGTGACTGGAGGCAGAATCGTTGAAGTGTGTTCGCAGCGTGACTGGAGGCAGAATCGTTGAAGTGTGTTCGCAGCGTGACTGGAGGCAGAATAGGAGGCTGAGTGGACGACGCGTCAAATTACTACTGGCAAACTTTATAAACATATTAGGAAGCCTTGCCCTGGTTCTAAGATTTTGTTTTACCAAGGGATGAATATTGAATATATAGAGACAGTTATTATCTTGATTAGTTTTCGTTCTTCACACTAGGGGTTATGCGTTAATAAGTTGACAGTCACTAGATGGCGTTACGTGTTGTTAGGCCTGTAGTTTCATGAAATTAGGCCTGTTTTCTTCGTTTTAGTATGCGCTAGTGAGTATTCGCTAACCAAAGGTCCTTAGAGTAGCCAAAATAAGTCAAATGTAAGGCAATTTTTCATGTGATCAGAAAATCGGAAGTAGAACCCTACCAACCTCTGGCTGTGGTCTACTGAACTGCTACCCAAGATTTGATAATTTGTATGTATAACCTTGGTGCTAATATTATGTATAGAATTTGTGCGAATATAATTTGTTTATCATTTTTTACGTCTTCCCTGGTACTAACATTACGTTTTATCAGTTAACTCAGGTAAAAACTTTTTGGGTATAATTACAGATCAATATAATAAACTATCAGCTAAACATCCTATTACTGTACAACTTGAATATGTGTAAATATGTCATGCTAATACTGTATGTAAATAAATACCTGCCCACTTCCCAAAAAAAGACAAATAATTTTCCTCAGGAATTAACAATTTTTATGTCTAGTGCTAATACATGTGTTCAAAAACATACATGCAAAAAAATATCATAATACTGTGGTGAAGAATTTAATACGTATTAAAATAAACAGTGCAACTGTGATGTTTCAAACCTGTTTGAAGTGTTCATACCTGCATTAATACAACAAAATTGAAAAAAAAATGTATTATAGGATTCACCACAACGGGTTCAAGTCCAAATTTCTGATATTAAAACATGACAAAAGAACAATAATAAATGCAATGATTCAACGTATAATATAAACGTCACTCCCATTTATGTGCCTAAAATGTATGAGATGCTAACGAAATTAAAGGGCAATTACATCCATTTTGACATGCATGTTTGACTTTTGGATCACTTACACAATAACTAAACACAAGAATTGCGGTAAGAATACGTTACGTACGTCCGATATAACAATTTAATTACTGCATCACCAAAACACGACACGGAGGTCGCCATTGTTTTGCTGGAACGCGTAGAAATTAATGCCGACAGACGGATCTCTTCGATTTCGACTCGCAGCCGATTGAGATAGCTGTATTGACTGTGAGGAGCTCAAACGTGTGACGGCCTTAGCTGTCCACTACACTGCCGGCCAGCTAAGGCCATCAGACGCTTGAGCTCCTCACAGTCAAGACATCTATCTCAATCGGCTGTGAGTCGAAATTGAAAAGTGACATCTGTCGGCATTAATTTCTGAGCGTTCCAGCAAAACAATGGCGACCTCCGTGTCGTGTTTTGGTGATGCAGTAATTAAATTGTTATATCGGACGTACGTAACGTATTCTTACCGCAATTCTTGTAGGATCCGTCATGGGCCCAGAATCAGCCTACGAGATTCTCAAACCAGATGAGCAGATCGCTTAGCACTGACTGCGAGTAATTGGACTGGCTCATTAAATGAAAGAAGGAGGGGTAAAGAATCTTAACGTAGCTGCAGGGAGACCGGTTAGTCCCAGCTATCTGCCACACGTATTATTATCGATTCGGTCTTTGAAGCTTCACAGTTCTTTTCTTTCCTTCTGCATTTTTAGCATCTGCAGCCTGAGTGCATTTACCATTTTGGCTAAAGTAACATTAAACTAACGTTGAAATCCTATTTTTTGGTATGTATGCTCAGAAAGTTTCGTTTTCGTTGTAGTTTCGTTTTCATCATAGTTTCGTTTTCGACAATAGTGGCATCTAGTGGGCAATCTTCGAAGCTTTGTCCTCGTGCTCTGCCGCCTGAGTGCATTTACTATTTTGGCTAAAGTAACATTAAACTAATGTTAAAATCCTATTTTTTGGTATGTATGTTCAGAAAGTTTCGTTTTCGTTGTAGTTTCGTTTTCATCATAGTTTCGTTTTCGACAATAGTGGCATCTAGTGGGCAATCTTCGAAGCTTTGTCCTCGTGCTCTGCCGCTTTTCCTGGGAGAAGCGAACAGAGTTAGCGAAGTGAACGAGGTTCATTTTTAAATTGACGTCTGTCCTTGTGTCCTTCTGTAAAATATGCAGTTAGTTACGGTCAAATGCATGAACGGATTCGAATGAATTTTCGTAGGAGTGTTTTTTGAAATAAGCTTGAACGACATATGTACTTGGTTTCATACCTGTTGCTAAAAATCCCAAAATGGCAAATTGGCATCCAAAAAACGGTTGGGCTGTAATCTTCCAAATTGTATATTAAACTAAATACGCCACCGGTTGAATTATGTAGAATAGAATAATCATTAAAAAAAGTCTCATTTAAATTTTGTTACAATTGAAGATGACGTCCCAAAATAGCATCCAAAATTCAGTTTACGGTACTTATAGCCAAACGTATGAAGCTGTTTGAATAAAATTTGGTAAGAATGTTCCATGAAATATGGCTGAACAATATAGATACGATTGTATACCAGTTAATAAAAATCCATAATGTTCGGCGAAAATGACATTCTAAAAATAGTTTTTGTCATAACATTTAAATCATCATCTGATTGAGCACGAAGTGGTCACAATTACTCAGTACAACGTATTCATCAAGAAAGAGCCCATTCACGTTTTATGAAAATTCAAAGTGGAACTCCAAAATGCCTTTCAAAAAACAAGAATGTTCGCCCAGATATAGCCTAACATACGAAGCGATTCGAACGAAGTTTGTTGAAAACGTTGCCTGAAATATGGCTGGTAACTGATTTTATAACAATTGATAACAATTAAAAATGGCAGCTCAAATAGCGAGAAAAAATTGTTTGTGGCAGTTATGGCCAAAGGAATAAAACTTTCTTCTTGAAGGGCTGGGGCAAACGAGATGTAGTACTGTGCCCAGAACTGCTAGTTAGTAATATCAAGAATGTAATATATTTCTTGGTGATGATGATGAAGGTGGTGTTAGTGGCTTCTTTTTTTTTTACTGGGGTGTAAAACAGGAGGAGAGCGAGTATCCAAAAACTACATATAACTGGCGGCAAATTTGATGCTTGCCCAGCCGAAGCCATGAAGCCAACAAATTTCACTGGCGTGCCAACTATTAAAAACCATTTTGCAGTTGCTGCAGGCAGGCATGCTCCATCATTATGCTGTCAAGATTTCACCAAGCTGATCTTGCCATGACTTATTTGTGACTTATTCAAATTAATTCTTATGACTATCATGCACTGAATTCACCAATAACGCCTTAAAACGAATGGTCTTTCTGAAGAGAAAGTATCTTTGGGAGAGAAACCACCTGTATGTTAAGAATGTGGCTGAGTGTTTAGAGATTCGAGTTAAACACAGCACAGCCGTATACATGTGGACTGAAATTGTTTGAATGTTTATCTTGTGTCAAGACCTTTAGTGAGAATTCAGCGTGCCTCAAGTGTTTAGACACTGGAGAGGAAACGTCTAAATGTTTTGACTGTTGCAATGCCCATGTAGATTTTCATCTTTTACAACAAACCTTCTTCCACAAAACTTACTATATAGCAGCTGCATGTGCTTCTAGCTATGACAACACAAAGGCATATGTGTTTATAGCGCGTGCTAACTAGCAGTGACAAATAAAGAGCCAGTGGTGCGAGAAATTTCGCAGCTGGTGTCATGTTTGGTGCCAGCCTGGTCACTGAAATTTCCATTAAGATCTCACTAATATTTTGTGTGACCAAATCAAATCGTTTTGTAAGTCTTGTGTATCAGAGGTTGGTAAACTCATAAAGTGTGGAAGTGTCATCCTTTCATTGATGGCAATGAGCTCACTGCCACATTGCATTGTCTAAGGAAGTCTATGTATATGCATGCTTTTCACGATATGGTCGGAAACTAATTTGACGGGATAGATGACCGGCTAGCAACAGCAATGGATGACATTTCTCAAACAAGCAGAACACGAAAGTCGGCTATAGCCACCTGCGAACGACGCAGTAGTGGCATTGGTAATATGAGAAGTGCAGGTTCCCCCACAAACCCAGGCATTAAAGTGTTATTTGATTGTGGCCGAGGAAACTGGTCCAACTGTTCAAACTATATAGCAATGACCTTCCTGATTTTATTAATAACCCCTGCAGCATGGTTGCTGATGACTCAGAATTGTTCCGGAAGTTAATATTTCACCGACAATGATGTTCTTCAATGTGATCTAAATAAGTCGTTCAAATTGTCTGAAGACAAACTGGATTTCAAAGCCACGAAGTGTGCTGTAATTCAAAATGGGAAAAATAACCCTTGACACACCTGTCCTATACCTTGGGTGAAAAGTCCATTGCTATATCAACCTCTGCTGGCACGCTGGGTGTCATCCTAAGCTACTCCTAGCAAATGAAGCGACCCGCATTAAAAGGACGGCTTGACAACACTCAAAGGGAGAGCTTCAGCAATGGTCACTCAACCTAAGTCAATGGTCACAAGGCAGTGGTCACATGACCTAAGTCAAGTTAGTATTACATATAATTAGAGTGCCACCAGCTACTGTCTGTCTGGTGCAGTGCAAATTTCTGCGCGTACAAATACTGATGGAACCTTTTGACTCCAAACGCTATAGCTAATGATGCTTTATCAAATTACGCATACGCAATTTCTGCTTTAGATAAATACCTGGAAGCAAAACCTTTTGGCTGCTATAACAACGTCAAGGCGTTTAACTTGTCCATTATATTATCTGACTTTAAAGTTTAAAACCCTTAAAGGCTTAGTGACCTCACCTATCCAACAGCGCAAGGTGAGAACCATGTCGTTTAAGTTTAATTTGCTGAAACCACCTCTGGGGTAAGATTGTCGCTCCACAACCGGTGTGACTTTAAATGGTAGCTCTACATCATTAAGTGAACACTTAATAATCTACTTTGAACTTTTTACAGAATTCACAACAAGACCATGAATGTTAGATTCAAAGCTGGAATCTGGTCCCAATAGGGTCCTTGGTGTGTTTTCTTGGTGATTCGTAGCTTTTAGAGATGCAGGTATGTGAAAGGCGATAGTAAAGCCTTACCAAATCAACCAGTAATTGGTACTGCATTTGGTTGTTGACAGAAAAAAAAATACAATATGAGGACGGTGCCCATACCCAACTTGGTACCCTCTGCTGAGAACATCATCTGCTGCAACCCATTTTAATAACTTGTATAATGTGACATGAACACGTGATAGGGACCTTTACAGGTGGGGTTGCTAGACAGTACCCTCTATAGGCCAATAGGCAAGTAGACAATATATGTGTAATACCTAGATGGTACAGTAGGTATGGATTTGGGTTAGCCAACCTTAAAACCTTTCATGCTTAAACACCACAATCACCCTCTTGAAAATATGTGAAACCAGTAAACAAACAAACGATGTAAATATTTTTCTGTAAATGATCAAACAGCAAAAAACAACTGGAAAGCATAAAACGTGAAATAAATCTTATGTTTCTGTAAACATGAAATAGGATAAGTAATAACAAACATTCACTCCGTTTACATGACCACTTCGAAATGCTTCAGAGGGTATGCGCATTGTGTCCTAGTCGCCTCCGTGGATGTTGTAAACATCCATTCGTGGCATTTTCTCCCATCTGGCGATACAGAACTTGAAGCACTTTGCAGAGGTGTCGTGGTCTGATAGTCTGATTAGTATAGTTTTAATTCATGTAAACACTCGCATTAAGATGTTGGAGCAGGCCTGGTAAAGATAGCGGACACAGTTACGGCACCCTCGTAATTTGTGCTACTGCCACTCGAAATTTAGGTAAATAAACTGAAATTAAGTGTACATAACTAGGAAGACCACTAAGACTTGCATACGTTTGGTTACTTGGGTTTAAGCTAACCCGGTTTACAACATACAGCGTGAGACTTATCCACTATTTGCGAAAGGGAGGGCAGGAAGGAAGGGATTTAAAATCATTAAAAAAAACATTTTTGGGTGGGAGAATTGCTTGCCACTTTTCTACTTTTGCTTGCTACTCCTGAACTATTTGGGTGTGGAAAGTTGCTTGCTGCATTAGTGCTTTGCCTAAGGGCCGTTTTTTGTGCCACCTCTCTCTGACTTACCCAAAATGCCCTTTTCTCCACTCAAGATGCCATTTTTTTCCTTCCCTTGCTTCCCTACCTGGAAGCAAGGGCAGGAAAAAAATGGCATCTTGAGTCGAGAAAAGGGCATTTTGGGTAAGTCGGGGAAGGGGGGGGGAGCATGTGCCCCAATATGAATATGCCTTTCAACTCATCCCTAATTAGTAATTAAACTTTGGACGAAACATCGATTCATTGTTTTCGCCCAAGATCAAAAGTCCTCAAAAAGTATGGTTAATTGCCCCTTTTCTTCAGGTACGCTCCCCCCCCCCCCCCCTTAAACATCTGGATACGCCCCTGGTTAAGTTTGTACTGCTTTTCCGTAAAGAAGATACAGCCTAGGCTACCACTGAAGGTTCAAAAAATACAAAAATAAAATCAGTTTAAAAAAAAACCATAGCTAACTGTGGTAATGGGGGAGGGGGGGGGGGGGAATAGGGAAGGCCTGCGGACCGGAAAGTGAAAAAAGAAGAGATAGAAATACAGGGATTAGGGAATTTTTTTCTTCCTTTTTTTATACTGTATTTAGGCAGAAATAATTTGCTAATGAAAATGTAATTCCCTCCGTTTTATTCTGCCTTTCTGTACAAGCACAAGACCAAACCATATTGTTATAGAACAACTCGCTTACTGCTACCATTTTTTGGGCCTCCGTAATGGATGCGGGATAGTCCCTCAATTCTAAACCGAATAACAGCGCAACTGCGTACTGTAGACTCGACATAATGGTTAACGCGATGAAATTTATCTCATGCGACCTTGCTTGCTAGTTTCAGTTTCTACATTGCTTCGCTAGACGGCGTGGTTGGAGCAAGATGGCTACTCGATTCAATTTGGATCCTCCGAGCTCGGCTAGCTCCGATAGGTAAGATCGATTCAGCCAGCGGATTAGATCGGTTTTGAGATACATGATCAAAATCGATTTAGTAAACAGTTGATAATTAGGTGCGGGTACCAAAATAAAATGACATGTGCAGGAATTAGTCAAACTGAATGAGCTAGATACCCGCTCTCATTCCTGGGGCAACACAACTTGCAGTTTTTAGTTTTAGTTTTTGTTTTGGTTTAGCTCAACCTCTGATAAATTTATCAATTCTTGGGACATCACATATGGTGTCATGCCGGTAAAGAAATGATTGGACTTCGTTCGCAAAAGCTCCCAGTCCACCGAAAAGAGCCTAGATGTTTTGTTATGCGAGTGTAACTGGTGAAATCTAATCACTCAAAGTACTATGCCTAGGGGGTATTATACTAATTACTGTGGAATTGATCCCATTTTCGCGTGCCATCTAAGTCACTGAAATGACTGACAGCACTGGCGCGCTTCCTATTACCGTGGCTAAACCAAAGTGGAAGTGGAAGGAGGTACAGATGTATGACAAGATTTAGATTAGGGGTTTGAATAATATCTCTGTAATGTGTGGTGCAGTGGCAACCCGGACCACTGCACTGTGACTGAGGTTGGCGCTAATGACCAAGTTGTCGACGCGCCATTAAGCCTCAATCCCCCCCCCCCCCCCAAAGTGGAACATTTTGGTGGGGGTCATTGCCTACTGCATAACTGACAAAGCCTTTGCGGTGTGACTTTCAATTCGGTTAAACAGAACATGGTAAGATTTTTCTTGCAGCCCTTCGCCGATCCGTTATCTCATTGTGCGAGAACTAGCCTACCTGTATTGATGCGCGTAACATTTTTTTTCCCAAACCATTTGTGGGACTAAGGCTTCGTTTGGCCCTTAGGAGAAGCCGAAATATTAGACTCTTTCGCCATTATCATCTCATTCGCTTGTCCCCCGCAAACTTATGATAGCATCTGCCCAATTTAGCAAGGTGACCATAATACCATGACTGGTGTAATGGAACCTCCACAGTTGAAGGAAACTAGCGAAAGTAGTGATTGTGGCGAGCAAGTCTCCGTTGTGATGGTTTTCGCAGGGCCAAACGTAGTCACCAAAAATCGGGATATGATAAAAAGTTGTTCAGCAGATCCAATGAGGTAATTCTTACACTAAGACGTACAGATCGGAGAGGAACTTCTATTCTTCTTATCGGTGAAAATGACATGGTATCAAACGGGCCGCAATTCATTTTTTTACCCACGACGTTCTGTTGATGGACATCGTCTCTTCTCTGAAAATTTTAAAAGTGGAACTAATTGTGCGTCACAATTGTGCTTCTGCGTGGTGAAAAAAGCGTGTAAGTTCGTGGTACGTCGCATTTTAGACTAATTGCCTCGACGAGTTCTTTTGACTGATTTTGAATACCCCCTTCCAGTCAATAATGTGTTGCAATCGTTACGTTTTTTTACAATCGAATAAGTAAAGCAATAAACAAGTAGGCTATAGGGATTGTCCAATATTGATATCGGTATCTGTATAATCTGTATTTAACGGTATTTTTGCCATATCGGCATCGAACCGCTGTAAGGCTTTCAATACAGCTATTCGTTACTCCAAGAAATGCATCCGTTTGCCTCACAAACCTGACACAAAGTGTGGCAAAAGCAACAACCGAGTGAGCAAAGCAAAACTATTTGCTTAGTTTGTAATGCAAATGTAGCACATGATGGTTCTGCCGCTCTTAAGTTTTTACATCGACCAACTTAAAATCTAAGTAGAAGATGAAAGTACAGAATCCTTAAGTAGGAATTATAGTAAAAATGCTGTTATTGCTGCAGAAATTTTGAAATTAAATCTTTTAGTTGTGTTTTTATTTTTATTACTATTATCGGCATTGACATCGGTAGGCTACCGGTATTATATCTTATCATATCGGATCGGAACGGTAAAAACTGATATCGGCCTATCCCTGGTAGGCTAAGTGTAATACGCTGCGTATGCTCAAACTACACAAGATCTTGAAAGTAGGCTAATGAATACGACGGTGCTGTAATGTGCATCATTCACAAGCTTTGCTTAACAAAACCGTACATTGTCTGAATGATAATGTCGCAGGTTTCGTTTCAACGAATCTAATAACTGTGGTCTGGAAATAAAAGATTTCAAACCACACATTTTTATTTCCTCCAGCTGTGAAGATAAAAAAAAAAGCAGCTGGCACAACTGGCCATTGTGTGCTTAGATACTGTTTTTTTAGGGCAATATTGTTGCGGGCAGCACTGATAGCTTCTCCCCATATCTGAAACTCACTCGACCTGTCCACTAAAACTGTTGTCATGGTTACAGGTGGCATGAAACTGATTACCGTCATAGTCGTAAAATTGAAACGAACTATGCTATTTGTATTTTGGCAACTAACTAGACTGCTACAGCATAAAAAAAAAACTTGGTTCTTGACAAGTACAGCAGTCATAACTAGTCCGTAAACGAGTAAAAAATTGTTCTTTTTAAGTTTGAGAGAGAAGTTCATGATGCGATGTAAGGCAACAATTTTTGTAATTAGTACTTTAGTCTGCTGGCAGTTCCTTTCGTAAGCTCGTGTCAGAGTTGCACAACAGAAGCGAAAACATAAGCAAATAGTATGGTGTAGCTTGCAGCAAAAGAGACGAGCTTGTCCCCCCCCCCCCTCCTTTCCCCTAATTTGTAGTTTATAATACAGTAAATTGCAATTTTTTCCCCCCGATGTATCGTGTCACCCATGCTTGTACAAGTCCTGACCTATGAAGTTTGTTTATTCCTACAAGTTTGTTTATTCCTACACTTGATTTTTCTGTTGCAGTGGTAGCGGTGAAGACATCTGCGCTGATCAAGTTGCAACTGACGACGGGGACGATGAAGGTGTCCCTCCTTCCCCTACTCAACCGCCTTGGTCGCCAACAGCTAAAAACTCCCCGCGAGCCCGGCGGCAACGTCACCAAAGCACCTCGGGTTCTAAAAAACATGATCCGGTGATCCGTACCCATCAGCGTACAATATACACGGCCGGAAGACCTCCATGGTACGACTCCCAGGGCAGCCAGCAAGTGGAACCATTTGTTATAGGTAAGCTTTGTTGCAGTATAGCACGTTTTTTGTATACGTTACTGACTATAAGTAAAAAAAAATTAAATATCACTGTAAAGCTAGCTGCTAGCTGCTCACTTTCTTGGAGAAATGGCGTGGGTATTTATTATGGAGCAACATTTTTGAACTTCACATGAACATGACAAACTCTTCACAGGCGTGCAGATAACTTAAATCATCGCAGGTTTGTATTGTTGTGAAACTGAAGGAACTAAGGCAGCAATCAGACTAACAACAGCCATTGGAAAGAAAAACCTGCAGTTAATGCAAAGCTAAATTGATTGAAACTTATAAACTGTAGGTGTTTAAATTGACTATTAAACAACTGCATTGATGATTGCTGAAGAACTAGCATTTCATGGAAACGTAAATGTGTGTTTTGTGGATTTTGATTCTACTGCTGAAATTCATGCTTTTACCAAATTTTGCACGCTTTCGGCACACTGATAAGTTACTTACGTTTTAATCAGCTTGCAACGAGCGCCTCAGTGATAAATAGTTAAAAGATTCGAGTTCGTCTTATTGCAAAAATGCCAATGCCATGCAGCATTTTAGTTTGAAGTGAGATCGACCACTTGTTTATTGATCGGCTTGAGATCAGCTCAGGTGAAAAAGCTGATCGGCCCAGCCTTATGGGTTGATGGCTATGAAGTTAATGAGTTACCGATTGTTGTGTAACTTACTAGGACCGTAAAGACACTACAGAGACCACGCACCACTGCTCTGCTCCTTACACAGACCAGCATGACATCTCACTTAATCAAATGTAAACAATCTTTCCAATTTTCAAGTTTCGTAGGAGACGAAGGCGGAAATGCGTTGGCCTACTCTAAGTTGTTTCAAACTTTTTGTTTCTTTTCCTTGCAAAGTAAATATTGTTTTGTGGTTTTTCTTCCTAGGAATTTGTGGAGGAAGTGCTTCAGGAAAAACTACAGTTGCCAGGAAAATCATCGAAGCTCTAGACGTTAACTGGGTTACATTGCTAAGTATGGACTCTTTCTACAAGGTAACTATCTAAATCATGGATCTATGGAAATATAAACTTGAAGCAGTATTAGTGTTCGTACAGTAACCATTTTTAAATACATTTGTGGCTAAGAAGTCCGAAGAGTGTCATGGTATAAAAAATTGATTTCTATTTGTCAATTTTTAGCTTATTTTTGAGTTTACCTTAGTGATTAAATTTATCGAAAAAACCGTCAACCACTAATCACAGTGTATTTAAAATTCATTTCAAAGTATGTAAACAAAACACACTGCCACCTTAGAAGAACTTAATAAAGTTCCTACACTTGCTAAGGCCATGCGATTGGCTCCCAAGTTATCCAGTCATCAAATAGGAACGGATCCTTGCGGATCCATATTGGTGTTGTTCTAGTAAAAGCATTCGTCTCCACAGCTTGGAGCTGGTGGGCATGGCTCAATGATTAAGCCATGTGTGTGTGTGTTAGTTACGTACGGAGGAAAATACGCAATATTCCAGACAGGCAAGAACGATATAACAAGTCTTGGCTTATTTTCGATAGTCTATTTGCTGTTGATGGAGAAACCTAGCCGACTATCATATTCAGGCACGTAATAAAACTCCAAACACTACCACCTATTTACAGTCCATAAGAATTTCAGGTTTCAAATTCTAATGGACTGTAAATAGGTGGTAGTGTTTAGAGTTTTATTACGTGCCTGATGAAGATGATAGTTGGCTAGGTTTCTCCATCAACAGCAAATAGACTATTGAAAATAAGCCAAGACTTGTTATATCGTTCTTGCCTGTCTGGAATATTGCGTATTTTCCTCCGTACGTAAGTGATGTCGTTTGCTACGTTCCAGAGTATTAATCTAGACGTTTTTAAAAAGTCCAAGTGTATGCCTCATTAAATCAGTTATGGTCCGTAGGTCGTACCATCCTACTTCTACGTGGATAACTGTGGTAATTCAAAAGGTACGCGTAGTACATGACAACCAACTCCGAACTTCAGGGACGAGCACTGTTATTAGAACAAGACCATTACGTATCCGCAAGGGTATCGTCTCCATGTGGTGGCTGGTGAGATTTATGCCGATTTATATTTAGCTGTCTCAAATCTTTTTCTAAAAGTCGTCTAAAACAATGGTGCACCGTAAAACCAAATACAAAAAACGACGTTGTTGCTGCGCCTCCTGTAAAAACGCAGCCGGCTGATCACAACATGCATAAGGAGGGAGTTCGGTGCCAATGCGCTGTCACTTCTTGGTTGTAAAACAAAGAACAGATGAATTTTAAAATGTCACGTCGATTACTTTGAAAGTTTGAATCCATGTTTACGTCTTATACGCTTAGATTTCAAAGGAAAAGATATTTACCGTTCCAATATCCACGTAAATTTTCGATAGTCTGGTTTTTCTGGAGTTAGAGAGGCTCAGAACGACTTTCTTCATCCGGCTACCACATCACCACTCACTTCGTCGTGATCTGCGACGCGGGGCCATGGCCTCCGTAGCTTGCAGGCCAGTAAACTACTTCTCCCGCAGCATCTTATTAAACTCTCCGCTCAGCAGGAACTTAACGTTTGGGTTTGAAACAAAGAACAAGCGGTGGCAGATTCACACAAGCTCATTCAGAAGTCATTCAACGAGAGCAAGTCGTTCAAGGAGAGCTGTGTTGCTTTTGGGTTGGATGACAATGCAATGCAGTGTATGAAAATGACGGTGGTAAAGATGATTCTGAATATAAAGTAACAACTTTAAATGTTGAAGAAGACAGAGACTGAGTATAGGCGTTTGACTTTAGTGTTAACTGCTGACAATCATCTGTGTGAAATTTAGATATTGTTCCTGCCAATGATGTACCAGGTATTCTTATGAGAATACCTGGTTTTATTGCATTATATTCAAACATAAGTGATTTTCTTAAAGTTTTCTTCCCCTCCCGCCTTTTCTCCCATGTCCCCAGTTAAACAGTACTTGCATTATGGTGCTCTAAAACGAATCTGACTAGAGTTTAAATCTTCCACTTCCACCCATGGAACACGCCCAGGCGATCCCTTCGGCATATAGGCAATGTGCTTGCTCAGTGCGATTCTCAATCTTTTTTCTCGTATGCCATATTCGTCAATGGCAGTGTCAGAATAGGGACCGAAGGCACGCCTCCCTTCAACCTCCGAGATGGTATTCACTCGGCCCCCAAGCACCTGTTCTTCCATCTTCTGCCCACCTTCATCAAAAGTTCTTGGTCCGCTACTTTGCTACTTTTAGACGTGGGTATATCTAACATCGCCTGCTCCCGTTTGAGTTTAAAATTGTGTATGAAATAAAAAAAAAATCGCATTAAAGTAAGAAAATATTTTTTCTGTAACAGGTATTGAATGAAAAGCAGCATCACCTAGCACAAAAAAATGAGTACAATTTTGATCATCCGGAGGCATTCGACTTTGCGCTTCTCGTTGATACACTACGGAAGTTGAAGGAAGGGAAGAGTATTGAAGTTCCGATTTACAACTTCACCACACATTCTAGGGAAACTCGAATGGTAAGTGGCAATAGTGGCTTGAAGCTGCTGTTATTAACACTTTGGAGCGTGACGTAATGTTTTGCGCATGTCCACCGGTCCTGACCAAAAAAAAAAATCAGAACTCTGTTAGTTTTTCACCAATTATCACAATTTTTTTTGAGATAGTAAATGAAAGTGCACACTTTTTGGAAACTTAGGTGAAGTTTTAAAAATAAATAATTTCTTTTTGTAAAAAATTAGGGGAAAAAAACGAAATATTTGTGTTTCGACAAAAGTACCACGAAAGCATACTAGTGACAAACAAAGCTGCTCAAGTCTGAAATGAACACTCCAAATTAGCCGTAATACTATTTGTTCACTGTAATCACTTTCTGGCACAAAATTCAAGCCTCTCTGTAGGGTGTTTCTTTCAATAAAATCGCCAGTTTCAGTTTCATTTTCGTCTAACAACGCCTCGTTGGCATTCACTTCAAAAAAGGCGCTCCAGCTAGAAGCCTAAAAACAGAAATTCTACTGCTTGGTGCTACCATCTAGCGATTGAAGAGAATTAATATATCATATCCAACAATGACTGGGTGAGCCACAGCGGACGTACTGCCCTCCATAGTTTTGTACAGTAAATCAAAAGTGTGAGACGTACCAGTACGTCCTTAGGCACTCAGTAACAATTAATGAAAACGTACCAGTACGTCTGTAGGATCCAAAGTGTTAAGCTTTAGAATTATTCTTCATAACGAAAGTGGTACGTTAGTTTCTTCATAGGTCCGTTGCATGCTTATTTGAATATAAGTAGTGGTGCAATAGACAATGGTTCACCGTTTAACAAAAATGTATATGTAAACATGGTAGCAGCATATTTAACGATAACCGACTTAATTCACTGCATCACAATTTTAATTCAGCAAACGTTAGTTTGTGATGTCATTTTGTAGTGAACATTCACAATCCCAAAATATTTGCCTCTTGCCGCATCCAACGGGTAAGGTAGTTGTAAAATCTGAACTTCGAATTTTGATGTCAAACCGCAACCTGATTCCGTTTGACCCAAGTCACACACATTGGAAAAATACCGGTAGAAGGAACTGCAGAAAGGATCAAATCTCTTATGTAACCAAAAAATTTGAATAATTATTTTTTGAAATATTGGTTTGCGTTATACAAACTTTTCAAAACGTATAACAGGTTTTTTTGTGGTTAAACCGAACAAATTTTCAAAACATGCCAGCCAATCAGAGACGGAATAAAAAGATATTCCGTAAGAATTTGTCGTGATTTCTACTATCCTTTAATTTATATTATTTTACTGTATGGTTTAGGCCTTCAAAAAAAAGAAATTGTTGAAGCCTCCC
>JAHWFP010170075.1:54421-80111 GCA_023313725.1 Lithobius niger
ACTTTGGTACAGATTGCCTAATAGTGTGGAGTGGTTTAGAGACAACACACTTCAGTATGGTCGGCAGGGTTCGTACACGGCCTTGAATTTGAAAACCGTGACTTCAAGGCTTGAAAAACCTTATAAATTGGAAATTTTGTTGTCAGAGCCTTGAGATGGCCTTGAATTTTGTGAGTTTTTTTTTTTGGTTGAGGTTAATGCAGTAACAGCGATATTAACTTAGGTACAAAATTAAGTAAAAATCAAAATCACCTTATATCACGCTTATTTTCACAATCCCACGAAATAACAAAAAAGTTCATCAAATTTTCGATAGTCAGCAGTCCTGTAGGTGTAATGGCTCAGGCGACTATCATATTCAGGCTCCACAACAACACAGTTCACTACTTCGTAACGACCGTTCGTCTGCTTCGAATATTGGGCGCGGCCTCTGGTATTTGTTGGGTACGTTGCGAATCTGGAGCGCGTTTGCCGTTATTCGTAGGGTTTGTCGACCACTTTTCACGCAGCAGGCGATTGAGTTCTCCCCGCATCAAAAACTGAATTCCAGGGTTTGAGGGTCCCTGGCTATTCATCAGCACAGCCTTCTCTCGGCTGTGGTGTTAAATAGCCAGGGATTCAAGACTTCTCAGATGTATATTACTTCTTGAATTTGAGACTAGGAGCGTTCTTGTTCCTTCCAAATCTATATTGTGCCGGGTTTCCATGTGGTGGACTGCAATGCTGTTTGTTCCAACTTTGTTCCTAGCATCGGCCATGTGCTGTTTGACACGGGTCCTAATTCCTATCCTTGTCTCACCTACGTAGACTGCACTACAGTCACCACATGGAATTCGGTACACTCCTTCGTTAGTATTTCAGATTTTTTCCAGGATCTTATCTTCCGCTTCTTGCACTACATTCCGTTTTCTCTAGATTGACCAGATTGTCTGTTTTGTCCAGATTGATTCCTTCGTTCATAAGGCGATCTTTTAGCCCTTTGCTATTCTTGATGTAAGAATCAAACCCATTTTTCTGCAGTACTCGCTGCACCATGTCCGTACTTTCATTCATGTAGGTTTTAGGGCTATTCTCGGTCTTCCTTTTTCTTCCTTCACACCTTCCATCTCCTTCTTCTTTTCTTCTTCCACCTTCCATCCTTTCTTCTCGGTTTTTTTGCTTTTCTTTCTCTTTGTTCTTTTTCTACCACCATTGCTTTTTGAATCAATCTGTTTAGGCAGCCAGGCGGGTAGCCTAACTTGACAAACCTGCCTTTTGCTTCGCTTAGGCAGTTCTTCGCTGTTCTCAGATTTTTTGAATTCTGTACCGCTCTGAAAAACTCGTTCTGTGCAATTGCTCTAAGTTGCTTTTGGGGTGTCCAGATGTGTAAGGAATTCCTCTGCCTGATGTTGTTGGCTTCCGATAGGGCTGGTACCAGATCCTTCCATCAGCATTCCTCTTCAGCAACACGTCCAAAAATGGCAATCTTCCTTCCTTTTCCTCTTCTGGACGTGTTGCTGGAGAGGAATGCTGATGAAAGGGTCTGGTACCAGCCCCTTCGTCGCTTCTCCCTGTTTACCCCGAAATACAAAAATATCCAGGAATGGGCGACCCCCAAAGTCGCACGCAACTGGCTGTGGTTCATGGGTGAAAGGTCTCGAGATTCTATCTCATCAGCCTCAAGTGTAAATTCCAAGTAGGGCTGGTAGGAATTAAGACGGGTCAGAATATCGTTAACTTGAGCAGCTGTTCACGAGGAACGCAAAAATGTCATCAAGATAGCGTGCCCAATGAAAGGTTTAGCTCTGTTGTGCTGTACTGGGCATGCTATCTTGATGACAGTTTTACATTCCTCGTGAGCAGTGCTCAAGTTAACAATATTTTGACCTGACTAATTCCTACCACCCCTCCTTGGAATTAACACTTGTGACTGAGGATAAAATCTTGAGACCTTTCACCCTTGAACCCCTGCCTCTTGCGTGTGACTTTCAAATGTCCCATTCCTGGATATTTTTGTATTTCGGGGTAAACAGGGTAATTGTTCCACTCTCCACTACATTAAGCCAAGCCAGACAACCCGCACACTTGCATTCAACTTTGCCACACCCTGTGTCTGTGTTACTTGGAACACTAAAAGGTGAATGCTTGACAAGCATATCTCACTGCACGTGTATGTCTGACATGAATCAAGAAGTGTCCCGCATCTATGCCAAGTATGAAAAAAACGGATATCCCACCAGTGTCATTTCTAGGAAGCTCAAAGAAGCAAAAAAATTGCTCCTTGATGTGGCCTACAACATAACCTCAACTCGACCTGCTACCCAACATGAGTTTCTTGCTTGGACAGTGTTACCCTACCATACTAAAGTGTATGAACCTGTTAAGAAAATACTTAACAATGCTGGTATTCGGGTGGTCTCTTAACACGCTGCACACTATTAGGCAATCTGTATGTAAGCAAAGTGATTGGGCCTTTTTGGGGGGGTCGGGAGAAAATTGTTTGATGAGTCCCTTCCTCTCACTGATGACTTAGTTGCTTACAGGGGAGGGATTAGGGGCTTTGTATGCAATCCCATGTCAATCATGTAAAGCTAGAGGTATTTATTTTGGAGAGACGAAGCGTCCCTTTGCTAAAAGGGTTTCACAACATTGTGGCTATGTCGACTCCAGAGACTCTGAGCGTGCTCCGGGCCGCCATTTTGTTGACAGAGATCACCGTCCAGCTGTTTCTGAAGCATCAGTGGTGTTCATAGAAAGCACCAACACATCAGGCTAAAATTTGAAGCGTGGACTATTATCCTGAATAAGAACAGGGCTTTAAATTTAACAACAAATTATCCTGTGAAGGGGCAAAGGGCAACTTTGTTTTTTAAAAATGTTGATGTTTAGTTTCCTATGAGCCTTTCTTTTGACCTGCTCCTCGTGACATGGCACTTAGCCACGACTCTTGTATGTTTTGGTGTGTACAAAATTTACGGTTTTATGTTGGATGGGCCGTGTTGTTTATTGTGTCATTGTGTTTTTTAGATTCTGAAGAACTTTCGGTTGTGGAACGAAAATTTAATTTGGTGTAATAAACATGCTAGTAAAGGGAATACAGCTGCCCGCCTGCTTCTATTTTATTGAATGCTTCTACCTTTGCTCACCTAAGTAAAAGTTGTAAACTGGTTCTTGTCAGGGTGGTAGTTATGTGAAAAATAGGAGTCCAATATGGAGCTGTACGTTATACAGACGCTGTTTATATAGAATGTTTTTAGAATGTGCCTTGCTATAAATGTCATTAAACATGTCAGTGACGTTCTACCCTTCTAGTTGACTGCTGTAAAGTTATTTCTGCGTAAATAAATAACCTACAGGTAGTAAGTTTTATTTGTTCCTTTTTCCTTAGGTGGTGAAAATGAAGTTGCCATTAGCCTGATAGTTCAACACGTCCACTCTCAACTACAATTGGTTAGTACAAAGTTGATTATTAATGTGACTTCTTATGAACACTTTCTTCTGTTGCGCAGATGTCCATTAAGCCTCCCTTTGGATTAGCTCTCTTGTTTTAACAAGCTTTCTACACAGTTTGAAGCAGTGTCTTTTGAAAATAAGTGTATTCACGTATCTGCTGTAAAATTTGTTTTTAGCTGTTTGTTTTTGGTTTTGAAAAAAAGCTTCAGATCTATGAGTAAGGTGAAGCCTAACTGTTGCAGCGAGGGGTGGTGAATGCCTTCCCTCACGAGACGTTGTTTGGCCAACCCATCGGAAAACCTGCTGATTTTAGCTTTGCCTGACTTATGAGTCACATGACTTAAGAGCTGGTGCTTGTTTTTGAGTGGGATGTTGTCAGCATGGTTGGCTTACTGTCACGTGTTGGGGATCAGCCCTTTCCCACGTGAGTCATCTGTTAAGGTACCAAATCAAAGCAAATGTGGAGGATAATCCAAAGAAAAATGCAGTTAAACTGCCTTCGCCTGTACGAAGGACATTTAATCATATTTTGTGCGATGAAAACATTCACGACAATGGCAGAAAACGTTTTTTATACAGTACGAGACGATTAATTTCTTGCATCTCCAGCACAGTCTGTGTCTTGCATCTTGAGTGATTATCAATCGCAGTAGTCGAATCGGCGCTAAAATGCCTTCTCTGCACTCTAATGAAAGCTCTTTTCTAACAACATACCTCATTACGATAACGAAATTCAAACTTTTTAACAAACTTTACATGTAGTTTGTACAATTATTAAGCTGTACTTGTTGAATTTGCCTGTATAACGAGTAACACTAAGTAAAATTTCCTGTTGCCACGTTATGTTTTCGCTACATCTTTTAGTTCCCAGTGTGTTTTGTGGCCAAAATTGGATTGTTTCTCTCCTACCACTTATGCTTCTTCTTTGCCTATCGTGCGTGTGATGAGTTCCTCTGTAACCATCTGACGTCTGCTGCCGTACGTGACGTCGTCGTCGTGGTAGCGAAAAAGTTGTATGTTAGCAGTGTGCGGCGAGAAACTTTTTTTTAAATACTTTTTACAAATTTGAAAACTCACTGCGGAACAGCGGTGAAATACAACTCGGTCAGTCGCGGAAATGTTTTTGTCATTTTTTAAGAATCGGCAGCCAAAACGAGAAGGTTTGCAAAGGCCCCAATGGATTAATGGTACTTTAGAAGTACTATGAATTAATGGTACTTTTGGTATGAGAGCTTTCTGTATTTAAATGGTCCTCCTGTGGCACATCAATCGACACGAAAATATCTTTGACAGTGTTACATACCCTAAAAATATTAAATCGTTAATTAATGGTCACACAGTAACTTTTAGTAAACTTTCAGTAAAATTAGTAAACAAAATGAATAATACAATGTATTTTATGGTTATTGTTTACCATGTTTTAAACAAGTAAGCATCATAGCCTAAATTAAGTTCTGCATTACTTTGTATTGCAGGGCTAAAGGCATCAAATGCAAGGAAGCCAAAATGCCAGCCTTAAAAAGTTGTAAACAATAATAAGCCAAAACAAAAATATACTTTTACTTTAAATATTTATACTTTTTTTAAAGTAAGCCTAGACCTTACAGGCGTCAAAAGCCACTCCTGAAGCTGTCTTCCCCCCCCCCCCCCCCAAAAAAAAATAATGATAACAATTGTTGATGTTTGTATTCTGAGAGTTTAGTAAGCCGAGTTGTTGCAGACGATTTGCAGGTGATACTCTGTAATCTGACTAAAACTGACTAGTTAAGTATAAAGTTATTAAAGGGTGTAAGTAGATTCATTTACCTGAGCACCGTTTGTACGAACATTGGAGAAACTTTTACAAATTTGGGACTGTTGTCAGACGAGAATGGGATAGTGTCACTCGGGTAAATTAATAATCTCTCTGTTAGGCAGGGTAGTTCAAGTATCGCACACTTATTTTTCCCATTTAGTTTTAATAATTGACGTTGTACTGTAGTGACGAAATAATTAGTATGTAGTCGTTAGTTTTATTGTTTTAATGTCTGGTTGCAGATTTCATGCGGAAACCACAGTAGTGTAACCAATGAAAGATAGCGAGCTATTACCTCTGATTAATCTGTCATCCTCTTGTCATTTAAATAAACCTATGAAATCGGGTGTTAGATTGAACATACCACTCTCTTATCATTATCATTCTGCTTTGTGCCCATTACCGTAGCAATTATCTAATGCACACCAAGACAGAAAAATGCACAGGCACTTTAAGACACAGGCAATCAAGGGTACCGTGACTTATAATGGTATTCCGGGGCCGTTATTTCCATTCCTGGACAGCCTAAGAACATTCTGGTCTATTCCAAACCAACTAATAAACATTACGCACAAATTCGTATGGGTAGTCAAGATGCAGCCATGTTGTTACCGACACGAGCACAATGTGTGAACTAGCTGCGGACTTCCGTTACAAATTAACTCAGTCTTGTTAAGCCACTTACATCCTTTATTCAGTGCTGACGGTACAGTATAACGTACGTCATTACTTCCAGTCGTCTTAGCTGCTCTCTCCTCTCTCTGCTTAACGCATGCACGGCAAGAGTCCAAGGACTACCGACACATGCATGGGCACCGTGCAAAATCTCCTCACCCCTTCCTGTGATGTGGCTCCTGACAAATCAGTTGTATCCAAGGGTGTACTTTTAAATGAAACATCAACATTTTTAGATGACAACCTACTTAGCGTCTTTGCGCATCTCACAGGGGGCCTATGCTGCCAACTATGGGTTAGCCTCATAAATTTCATAAACCTTATCCCCGTACCCTGCTTTGTAGTTCCTTCTACAATTGTGGAGTAGTAAATCTCCAGAATGGTCTCCCCAACACATAGTTTCTTTTCCTAGCCAAAACACCTGCAAAGTCTGTCTTTGAATAAACTAACAACCGTTACCGCTACTACGAAAGTTCATATTCATCAGAAGAAACTACGAATAAGCACACTTAAATTCATAAAATTAAGACAGGCCATTTCAACTGTTCATCAGATAAAGACAGTTGAAGTGTACTGTCGAAATTTCTGAAATTTAGTGTTGAATTTTGGACTTTCTGAGATTGAGGGTGCTTGTACTTATTTCTGGTTTCTTCTGGTGAAAGCCAGGCTTGATCGCCATTTATGTGTTTAATGTCACTTCCCACCTCATGAGTCGTTGATTCTGGTTGTGTAGTTATTTTATGTTATGTTACTAGGCCGCTAAAAATTAATGTAGCTTTCGAGCTCATGTATGGGTTTTTTCTTGGCGCATAAAGTTTTTTTAAGCCCATAGTGTGCAAAAATGTACGATACTCATCAATGCTTTTACCAAACACCTCCTAGAGCCAATACCATGTCACAGGGTTCAGACAAAACCTGAAAAACCTGGAGAACCTGTAACTCTAATGGAAAATGAAAATAGAGCCAAAATCTCGGGGGAATTTCAGGGAAAACAAGACATTTTTTTGAAAATCAGGGAAAAGACAGGGAAATTTTTTTAAATGCCTTTGTCTCTGATCTGTAAGTTCCAAGATCAGAAACAAAATCCTAGGCTAGCAGCAAATATTTTAATTTGTGTTTTACTATGTTCAAGCATTTTAGATATGACTTCAATCACCAAGTCTTAGACTCGTACCAGTATCAGTGATGAAAATGTGTTCAGTCCCGTCTAGACTAGTCTCTCTAAACAGTTGTTTTCTGGGATGTTGGATTATTTTCGTACAAATATTAATGAACGTATTAGCTACTACCCTTTTCCCTAACTAAACACCTTGTAAGTCCCTAGAAATTGCCATTGGATGCACCTGGAAAAACTGGCAATGTCAGGGAAATTGAGAATTTAAAAATTGTCTGAACCCTGTGTCAGTGCGAGCTCCATCTATGTTCACATTAAAACGAATCTAATGGCCGTTCAGAGGCGTGACATAACTAAAAAATTGGCTGTAAAGAAATACTTATCCAAAGTGCAACATTTGAACTCTGAACGTGGCTCAATCTGGCAGTAAAACATGGATTTTGTGCCACTCGTCAGAACCATTTAATTAGTTTTTAGTGGCCTTAGAAGAAAACTACATTTATTTCTTTTGCTTTGAAGGTAAGGCCATGGAAAAAATATTTTCATTCTCGGGCAGTTTTTACTACAAGTTAAAAAAGTCAATTGGTGACCTAGCTTTTATTTTTTCTTTATATTTCTGTTTGAAATAAGTAAAAGCAAACTCAAGCCGTTTTCTTTCTGTCCTAATTGTGGTAGTAAATTTCTAAAGCTATTTCGAACTACAACTTAAATCGATGCTTGCTGGATAGCTTCTGCGCAAGAAAGCTCTCATCTCTTACAAATTTTTTTTTCACGGAAACTTCTACATGTCAATTTTTTTATTTGATTTAAAAAAAAAAAGTCACCAGCCAGGGCTTGAGAACCAACAATTTTTTTTGTGGCCTAAATTCATTTATTTTTTTAAGTGTTATTTGTAAATGAAATAGGCCTTCCACTAATGTTTCGTAATGCTTTTGTTCCAATTTTAGAGAGGATTTAAATTAAGGTGAGTAATAAAATTTGATGAGCCCTTCATTTACGTTAAAACGATAGTTTACCAAAAATCAGCTTACTTTCATTATGTATCCCTTTACTCCCTTCCCTCTTAATTACTGTTTACTACTTACCTGCGTGGTCACAAAAACGACTATGATAACTTTTAGAGTTTACTACGCAATCGGAATCTTCCGTATTTCAAATGTAAAAATGTTCAATCTCAGATGGAAAATATTTCTCTGTATTTTGCAAATGTTTGACAGTTTTGACTTAAACCTCACACTAGAACTGTCTTCTTCAAGCTTGCAAAATTGAGGGATTCTTTGGTTCACATCTCGCTGTATGTCAATGTGTGAGTTTTGAATACGCTTCCCCGTAGCCTCGTACTCCGGCAACGTTCGAAGTGCCAGACCGGGACGCCTGAAGAATATGGAGGCTTTTGATTCTACCGACGTTGATTGACTTAAACCTCTATTTTAGGTGATAACCCTGGGAGCCGTGGTGTTCTTTAAAGGGCAAGGATACAGTGTTGCACATTTGTTTATTACAAAATAAACCTTTTTTTTTTAAATCTAGTAAATACAAAAAGAACAACTAAACACCCTTGTGTACAGCATTCTACACAAATGAAGAATTTGAGGTTTACCAATTTTAGTACCATTTCTTACCTCTAGATGCAGTTGTTAGCAAAGTTTGTTAAAACCTAACTGCTATGTGTGTTTCAGATGTTATATTTGTTCTTTTTTATAGAAAAATAAAAAATTTACTCACGCAAGTTAAATAATATAACACACACTTTGCGAACAATAGCATCGAGTGGGATGAAATGATACTAAAATTTATAAATCAAAATTCTTTTTATTTATAAAATGTTGTGTGCCACAGGTTTTGATTCTTCTCATTGTATTTTTCGAGAGTGTAAATCCCCTTCTTAACCGTTTAAATTAGTGAGTGCCACGACGAAGGTTTTTTTTTAACCTTGTTTAAGCAGCTCATTAGTCACTGGGGGTTGTCTGGTTTTGGATTTATCATTGTTGCTCTTTATCTGCAGTCTTTTGGGTGGGCATGTTTGTCTGATTTCAGCTGCATCCTCTGGGTTTTATTCTGCGTGGTTCTTTAGGTGCACCTGCGTGGTTTAATCTCTAGCTCTTTATGTCCCATCTTCGTAGCTTATCACTCAGATATATTGCTTCCGTACTATATTGCCCTCTACGTTTTGCGTTCTGGTGTTTATCTATTTTTATGTCGTTGGCCTAACGGATAGTGTATTACGTAGTGCCAATCATCCAAAACTCTCGGTCAGCCGAACGAACCTCCTTTCATGTTTTTTTTTTTTTAATTTGTTTGTGTAAATTTTAAAAACGGACAAAAAGCCCTTCGCTCAAATCGCTCGGCACTTCTAACTGGGTAAATAAGGTATGCTATATTTTAATACAAAATTCGGTTATCCAAATTTTCTGAAAAAATTTGAATTTTTGAAGTCGTTTAAATCGAGATTCCTTATAACCACTACAATCACACAAAACGCACAATTTCAAGTTCAAAGATATTTCTCACTTCAATACCTTGCTGCAAGGTGAATTCAACAATGCACTCACTGTGTGAGAAATGGAGGAGAGACCGAGTGAATACAGTGGGCCGTAGCCAACCGCCAGATTTAAATAACACTTGAGATGACTTGACAAGGTTGTGTGGTGGTGGTAAATTGCCTAAAGAAGATAGTCGGCTATTTTTAACACCACCAGCAAAAGGACTATCGAAAATGCCCAAGGTATTGAAGTGAGAAATAGCTTTGAACTTGAAATTGTGCGTTTTGTGTGGTTAAAATGATCTTTCAAGGTAGCAGCGTTGACATTTTTATAACTTACAACCGTTAGAATGGGAATTTAATTTTTTGTTGTATTAAATGTGTGTCTGGCAGTTAATCGTCGTCGTAACGAGTTTTGACTGCTTGTCTGGTCATATTATCGCCATATTTTATTTGATGGAGTAGGTGAAGTTAGGCAAATAGTAAGGTCAGAAAATGGGATAAATCTGATGTCTTCTTACCAAATATTACTGCATAGTACCGCAATTAGTTTGCTCCCACATGAATCTAAAGCCCACCCCCACAGGAAAAAAATTGCTTTTAAGGTCAAAATCTTGTATCTTAAATTGTTGTTTTTCGTTTGCAAAATTACTTTAAAGGCTTCATGCTGTGAATAAGTAGATAGTAAAGACAAATGAATGCCCACTGATTGCTATGTTGACTAGCGGCTCCCTCCTTGGGGTGAATATTGGGATGTTCCTTGCCTATATGCGCATACAGAAAGGCTTTCCTCTCTCCCCTTCCTCCTCCCTCCCTCGTCACAGCAATTTAAAAGAAGCAAAAAGTGGACTTTTCGATATCGTGTAGAAAGGTGTTACTGTAAGTGATTTATTTTCTGTGATGAGTGACCACTGATTTTTCCCAAATTAACTGCATTTACGGTTACAGGCAATTTACAGTGTTTTAAAAACTTGATTGACTTTTTCTGCACATGTTCATGTTGGTTTGGTTCAGTACAGTTCATTTTACGCTTGATCGGTCGTTCAGTTCAACCCTAGTTATGGTCATCTCAGTTTCTTATTGTTTGCTAATTGCACAATCGGTTTGATAATTTTGTTAATTAAGCCGACAAACCTGTTACTCCAAAAATTGGTTAGCTATGATAACAGTGGTTGATTGAATACATCATAAAGTAAAAAAGCCACACTTCATAACCGGACTTGTTGAAAACTATGGTTTTCGAGGTGTTTGGTAGTGTATGTGTGACTTTTTTTACTTTGAAACCTGTTATCTTTAGTGTGTGTGTCTGCATGCATGTAATAAAATTTAAGGGGCCGTGCACAAAGAAATAACTTCCAAAGCAAAAAATAAAACCTTGTAGCTAATTTTCCGATTTGTCTCTAGCTTCGTTGATGGGAGGGAGGGAGGGGTGCAAACATTATGAAAAAATGTGACAGTGGGAGGGTTTACAAAGTGTAAAATTTGGGTGACGTTATTTGTGTATCACTCTTAACATCAGACACACTAATCATGAAAGTCGGCTGCACATTGAAAGGCAACTAATTATTTGCGTTGTTTTTGTAGGGAAATATTAGTCCACTGTCACGTTGGCCAGCCACTGCCGACCACTTTATGTATGTTGCCAACAACTCCTCAAATTCAAGGCCTTCATACTTTTATTAGGTAAGAGGGTATTATAGCACTCTTTATTGTTTAATGTTTATTTAAAACAATGGTATCGACTTGCATTTGGAGAAGGACTTAACAATCCTGTTACGGAAGACACAAAATTGGTGAGTTTTCTTACACAGGACATGAGGGGAAAAATTCTTTGATTTAAAGGCAAAGATGATAATCGCCAGGCAACCACGCATTTTACTTTTTATTTTACTGAGCAAAGCTCAAAAGCTTGAAAAGCTAATGTAGCAGTCTAAAATAAAAAAGAATGTATGGCTAATATGATTTTTTGCGCCATCTCCTATTTAATAGTTTTTAGTTTTTGAACTTCCTAGTTGGTTAAGCTATAGGCTTAAAGTGTTCGCCACTGATAGGCTCATTTTGAGCTGGGTAAAATGGCATATTTGAATGTCAAAATTTGGCCAAAAAATGTAGGCGTTGCACCAGGCTCAACACAAAAAATGTTGATCTGTGACCATTAGGGCTTCCACACATGCCTTTAAACCAAATGTTTCTCCAAACATATTTAACCAAACTAGATTTGTCGGCCATTTTACCTGAATTTACAGGATGTTTGGAATTCGCATCGTTGACAAGCACAAAACTTAACTGTCTTCAGGAAACAGAAAAAAGCAAAACCTACTGCTTGTGTGGGGGTTCCATTCTACTGAATGTTAGGTACCTACATTTAGGCCTGTTAATGGCAGTTGATCACTTGAAATAAGCTGCTCTCACCCAAAGAGATCTCTGGGACAGACTGTTTCACCCTTGTTTGGACTCGTCAGTAGAGAATACTTTGTAGATGAGAGCAAAGTAGGGTTGTGCTGCTTAATCGTTTAAACAGTAATCGTCTTCTTGACGATTAAACATTTAGTAATTTTTGTTTAATACAAACCGCACCTCCTTTAACAATAACGCTTTACTTTGGTATCATTATTTTTAGGCCTTTTTAGTCGGGTTTTTTTTGGGGGGGGGGGGGGGAGTAATGAAAATTCTGATAATTCTACGAATTTTCAAACATCCTGTAGTGCAAATCAAGCATAAACTGAATTTGCAGCTTAGGTAGAGTCAATCCACTTAATAGAAAGCAGGGATGTGAAATACTATCGAATTTCGATACTGGTACTTTACTTTCTTGTTATTGGTAGTCATACAGAAAATTAAAATGGGGTATCGAAATTTTGATAGCATCGATGGTATTGAAAAGTATTGACGGTATTGAAAAGTATCAAACATTTTTTTTTAGTATCAACTTAGTATCGTTAACTGCGAAGAGATGTAAACAGCATTAGGCCTACCTTTAATTATTATAAAGTTGTGAAGACTTGAATATTCAGAGTTTTCTTTAAGCACTTCATCAGTTACCATCCATTAAGTTCCTTTAGTTTTTGAAGTATTGGTATCGAAAAGCGTATCGTATCGAGAAAGTATTATGATCCCAATACGGTAGAATCTCGATTATCCGAATTAATTGGGATCGAAAGGTGTGCGGATAATTAAAAATTGGGATAATTTACATGCAAAATAAAAGAGGAAAACTTTTTTCTTTACTCAGTTTCAGTACTTGTGAATTATGTATGATCGATTGTATACGAATACTGAAAAGAAAATTTTGCATGAATAATGCCACGAACAGAAATAAAGCAAAGTCAATGCCTATTCCTTTTCAGAAAAACTGCAAATTTCTAATAATTTTGTAAAAATGGTAGTTCGGATAATCGGAGTGTTTGGATAATCGTGATTCGGATAATCGAGGTTCTACTGTACTTGGAATAATAATAAAGTATCCATATCTGTATAGAGTTGAAAAACCTGGTATTGCACACCTATGATGAAAAGTCATCGTGAGAAGCGTAGGGATTTTTGAAAGTTATCGCATGTTACATCATTTCGTGCTGTATTGAACAATCATATGCCGGAGAATCACATTAGTAATAAATGTGGCCAGAAAGTTGGTTGGGCCTACTTAAGCTGTTTAATCATCTGTCCCTCAATGTGTATCAATGTGTTTTCACGCATCTCATGCTGGAATACGTATTACGACAAGATCCCGTGGCTTTTTGAGCTGGTCGAAGGTTTTTTTCGGCTCACGGCATTTTACTGATTTTGTGTTTCAAGGATTGTGCCAAACTTTATTTGTGCCTTCACATGTAAGTTAATTTGTTTCAGGAACAGAGACACACCTCGCGATGAATTCATCTTTTATTCCAAACGCCTCATGCGGTTCCTCATTGAATTTGCCTTGTCACTTCTTCCTTTTCGGGTATGGTTAATTTTCTTATTCTTGAAAGCACAATGTAAGCGGAGCTGCTCTTCGACACCAACTATGGGATGTAAACCACCAAAGATTTGATTTATTTTCTTTGTATTAAACTGTACTGTCTTGTAAGAGTCACAATTCCGAGAATTATGTAAAAAATTTACCGCTAAACTTCAGAATGAAGACACTTTCAATGTCTTGCGAATTTTCAATGGCTAACTGCCATCTTCCTCAGGCACTTTTGACAAAGTATCGGCCTCCTTACACCTACATCGTCCTGTGCTACGAATTCCCAACTGCCATCATCGTCTGCTACGAATTCGTAACTTCCGCTCCTCGCAGCCTCCTGTATTTCGTGGGCAGCACGAGCACATTCACTAGCTTGTCAAGTTTCCACTGTCGGCCAAGCTGTTGTTTTAAGTCCCTTCCAATGATGTTTTCAACCCGGGGAAATGCAGGCCCTTGAATGTTCATCAGTGACGCACCTCTAAGTTCATGCAATCGTATGGCAATCGATTCTAAGCATCTAAGATGCCTGTCATTCTTAGAATTTGAAGTCACTAGCGTCTCAGCTTTCTCCCATCCAATACTATGCTTAGACTCGGAATTGCTTAAAATGCTTAATTCTCGGAATTGTGACTCTTATTTGGCGAACTTTCACAGTAATATGACGAGTGTTGTTTTCACTGTACTGTCTTGCACTTCATTTTTGACGTTAAAATTTTTTTGTTATTATGCAGCTCTGATTATGGGTGCTGCTCTTCTCTTAAAATGCTATCCTTACCTTACCAACAAATCTGCATTATATAAAAGCATGGTTTGTGTAGCATGTTCGTTGTTTTGCATGTTCTTAGCTTAGCAATGTTATAAATCCTGGCACAGAAGCAGCAGGTTCTCATTCGTAGAGCCCTCCTCGTCTGTGTTACGTATGGGATCTCCCTCTTACCGAACGGTGTCTTCCATCTACGTCATTCATACTGCACGAATTACGTCAGTAATTCATGCAATTTTATGTAAATCCTTCCCTACCCTACCAAGTCCCGTCCCGACCCGACCCATCCTACCTCTTGAATTCCATTCTTATCTTGCCGCTGGCGTGGACGGTTGTCTACTGGTGGTCGTGGATATATCGATAATTTTTGGTTTGCTAAAATTGGTTTTTGGGTATTTGCTTCGATGTGGACCATGATTATTACTGGCATCGCTTGGATTCTGTGCATGAAGCATTAATTACGTGTGCTGTGTCAGCCGGTGAGTATCGTAAAAGATAGATAGCCTGCTTTGAGGCTAGCGTCGGAATTTTCAAGATGGCGCCTGGCGCCGGCCAGGTCGGTCAGGTGCCACGCTGCGTAAATGGCGGGAAAACGGCATTGTCGTCGGTTGTGGGTACGTAAGTAGGCTTACAACTTTTTCTTTTTTTGACTACCGTTTCATAAACGGTCCTTTGTGATGGGAATTGTGTGTAGTTGCATCGATTATTAACGGACCATGCCGCACGTAGTGCGTGTTAGTGTTGTTGACCGCAATGACCAGGTGGTGATGGTGACGATAACGTGAAACCGGTGGTGATTTGTTTTGATTCCGTGCAAATTTTTGCACGAAGGCCAAGAGAGGTGAACGATGGGCGTTGGTTGACCAGATTAGTAGAATTGTATGCCGCAGGGAAGTGCGAGGATTTGTAGTGTGTGGTGTAGCGTGGTTGTCTGTTGCGCGGTTATGGCTGCCGGTGGTTGGGAAGCGGCAGGTTTAGTAGGGCGTAAAGACGCCTGGGGAGCAATTGGGGCGCCGGCCCGGGTGATGATATATTAACAGGAGTTTTGTTGGGCTTACGTCGTGTGCCGCCGGTGGGCTAAGTTTGGCCGTCTCCCCCCCCCCCCTCTCAAATGGGTCCCTAGATGTGAGAATAACGCCTAAACTAGCAGAGATGGTGCGACAGGGTGTTGTAGAGGGAGTTAGTGGGGCTCGTCGGTTTTGTGTCGCCAATTTTCGCAGAGGAAAAACCCGATGGCTCCTGCCACATTCTTTTGAATATAAAATGTTTGAATGTTTGTGCAGAATGGTGAGTGTTCTTTGGACGGACACGTTGCCAAAGGTTGTACAGAGTTTGAAGTTTGGGTGGTTTATGGTGAAAATCGATATATCACAGGCTTATTATGCTGTGCCGATCGCATTTCATGCGCGGCGGTACTTGATGTTTACCTGGCAAGGGGTGCTATACCGGTTTCGTGTGCTGCCTTTCGGTTTGGCCTCGGCTCCGGCCATTTTTATGACTTTCATCTCGGCGGTGCGCCATTTTCTACGGATAAAAAGTGTATTGGTATTTACATACCTAGACGATTTTGCTGTTGTGGGCCACTCGGCGGAGCGAGTACGTCGAGATGAGCGTACCTTGGGCACCCTAGTGAGGTTGGGCTTCTTACCGAATTATGAGAAGAGTGTGTTAGTTCCCACGCAACGATTACTGTTTCGTGGGATTGTGGTAGATTTACAATCCGGTTGCCTGATCTTGCCGGAGGGCAAGAGGTCCGGTTAATTGCGGCTCGTGCGCCGCCTACTGTCGCAGCGACAGGATACAGTGGTGACATCGAAGGAGCTTTGCAGACTGTTGGGCATAGACGAAAGCGTGAGGGGCGCGGCTACACTTGGCCGTTTCTGCAGGCCGACTTGGCCTCATGGACCCGAGCTGGGACCCGGTGTGGTTAATTATCGACCGGGCTCACAAGGATTTGTCGTGGTGGGGTGAGCAGTTGCACCCAGGACCTGTGACCCAGCCATGGGTCCTACCGAAGGTTGCAGTGGTGATCTCGACGGACGCTTCAGACGTTGATTGGGTTGCATCCCTAGAGGGCCATACGACCCAGGGACAGTGGATACCTGGGGAAGTGTACACATAAATGTGACATAACTTCTGGCTGTGGTGCGGGCCTTACAGTCGTTTCAGAACCTGGTTCGGGAGCAAGCAGTGCGCGTCATGTCGGACAGCGTGGTAGCGGTGGCCTATATTCAACATGGCGGGGGCACTCATTCCCCGACGTTGACAGAAGTGGTGCGCGAGCTTTGAGCTTGGCAAACGCGCCTGTGTTGTGTGTTGGAGGCAGTTTTTCTCCCAGGGCACGGTGGCAGACAGGCTGTCTCGTGACTTCCGGGGCAGTTTTGACTTTATGATGTGTCCTGAGGTTTTTCGGGGTCTATGCAGGCGGTTCGGGCACACGCCCGACTTCAATTTGTTCGCATCGCCGGCTACGGCAATTGGCGGTTTGCATCCTGGGGCCGGGGTCCCGGAGCGGAGTTCATTGGCGCATTTAGTGTGTCGTGGTCATGACTGCATGTTTACATGTTCCCACCTTGTTCCTTATTGGGACAGTGCGTTCAGAAGATCTCGGCTGACGGGGTTGGTAGTGCAATCCTGATAATGCCGATCTGGCCTACGGAAGCCTGGTTTGTCTTACTGCGCGACATGGGGACCGAGACTGTCGATTTGCCGCAGAGAAGCGACTTGCTTCTTGACCTCTACTCCAGTGTGTGAGCACCGTACTACTGGGGGCCATGGATGGCCTGGCACATCGAAGGCCCAGGGTGGGCAGTGACCGGGACCACACAGTAAGCGTTCCGAGTAATGCACTCGTGGAATCTGTCCCGTAACACAGACGAGCAGGGCTCTGCGAAGGAGAAATGAAAATTCTACCAGGGTATGGTCTTTAGCGGAGAACGACGACGTCTGTGTTATGGTTGATTCCCACCCGCCTCCCTGCTCGGACCGCTTTGGAAGGAAGAGAGGACTTCGAGAGTTAGGATGGGTCGGGACGGGACGTGGTAGGGTAGGGAAGAATTTACATAAAATTGCATGAATTACGCCAGTCATACTGGCGTAATTCATGCAGTATGACGTAGATGGAAGGCGCCGTTCAGTAAGAGGGAGATCCCATAATAACACAGACTGTCGTCATTCTCTGCTTGGAGAATTTAAATTCTCCTGCAGGTAAGTACCTTACCATGGTAGAATTTTCATTTTCATGAATTGTTCAAAATTTGGTGCTGAAACGCAATTACAGGTGAACCTCGATTATCCGAACTAATTGGGACCATGGGTTGTTCGGATAATCGAATAGTTCAGATAATCCAATTTTTATCTGCAATACAAAGGAATAAAAACTCAGTTTTAATCAGTTTGTATGTTATTGTATGTTGTGTGAATGTAGAAGACGGCTGAAAGAAAATTTTGCAATAAAATTATTCCAGAGGCAGAAGCCTCTGGAATTATTCCAGAGGAGATAGGGCAAGCTCAACACTTATTCCTTGTCTGAAAATCTGTAAATTTCTGGATATTTTTCAAGAAAGGGAGCTCGGATAATCGTAATCGTTGGATCTAAATTAAAAATTTTGGGATGGTTGCTAACACGACTGAACTCTTATTTTCTGAATTTGGTAAAATATATGAGCGGTAACAAGAACTTCTGCGTTACCGTAATTTCATGCATATAGCCCACAGGTTACATGACTTTTTCCATAGATAAATCAAACCTTTCATAAAACATGGCGCTCATTGATGAGGAAGAAGTGTAGCAGCAAATTTCAAAAATCGTTGTTTCCATAGACTGGGTACCAGAGCAAACTCAATCCTTTCCAACAAAAAATTGGACTTGCGGGTTAGAAACTGCGGATAATGCAAAATATTTTTTGTATGCTAAAACTAGAAAAAAACCCATTTCTCAATAAACCTAAACATTCACCTTCTACGCTGTTAGAATACAAATGTCGTGTTTCAAGATTTCCATTGTTTAAACTTTTAATTATCAACATTATCCTATAAGAAAATTTGAAATCAACTTGAAAAGAATATCAGCTAATTTTGTTCAGTGTTGGGAGCGTTGTGTTGTTGATCTTTTACTCACCTCAGGGTTCAGCTTCCTGTTCCTGGAGCACCCAACCGAAAAAAGCGCACATTCAGCATTGGTGTCTTTCACTGACAAACAGTTACCATTCTGTTAAACCTAAATTTTGCGCTGTATAAAGATATACAGTGCAAATTTTTACTTGACTCTGGCAGGGCAACAGGTTGGTTTTACCTTAGACTTATACCTAACTACGTTTGGTTGTACTTAGTAGTGGGGTCGTTCAAATTTCTTTTAAGGTTGTAGATTACCCGTAGGTTATACCTGTGTTCTGTTTAGGCCATGCATAGAAAAAAAAATGGTTCTCAGGCCCCCCCCCCCGCATCGTTTTTTTTTGTGAATAAAAATACTTGACGCGGCATTTATTAGTGACTTTTCCAAAGTCAACATTCGTCTGATCACTACTGTTGTAGCAATACTACATAATCAGCCGCAACAACTAAAAAGCTTCGCATCAATTTTTTTTTTTTGGGGGGGGGGCTTTCTGAAATCCGATCTATGCTTGCTTCGAATAAAAATATCAATTAGCTCTCACCCACAGTTAATTGATAAAAATTGTCCTATGCCTGGGTGTCAACCATTCATTTGAATGGAGCCCCAAACAAGCAGACGTTTCTTCTCTTTTGCTTGCTGAAACCGTATTCGTTCCGCCCTTGTCGAATTGAAATTTTCGAAAAATATCTTTTTAAATGCTGTGTCGAAGCAATCTGGCCATTTTTTTTTAATGTGAGGAATCAACATTTTCTACTTGAAGTAATAGCTTTGCTTCGATGAGAAATAACTTTAACTACTATTTGGATGGATTGCTTTCGGAAGACAAATTTTCATCACGTGTGCTATTCTTTTGTTTTAGTTCTAAAAACTACAGAAACTACGAAAATTGTAATTCAGGATCGCGTTAGTATCGGTGCAAACTGAATCTGGGACAAAAACTTTAGGGATTGGGGAATTTTTTAGCCGATTTTACCATTTGAACCATTTGTCAACCATTTGAAAACGTTAAACACACCTTTGATAGTCATGACTTGTTCGTCCAATAAAAATTAACTTCAGTATAAAAACGGCTTTTTTGTTTGTTTTTACCACAAAATGTGTTAAAAAGCCTCATCCCTCGTCAGTTTTCAACTTTCTGTACCCGAGAACCATTTTTTAAACTTTGGACGGCCTTGCATAACCACTTTTTTTTTCAAAGGTGTGGGTTATCTGAGAGGTGGCTTATGCGCATGAAATTACGGTAAATAGGTGATTTATAGTACTAAACAAATTCTGGGATGGACCTTCTGGGTGTTCGTGTGTCTGGATACGGGCCCTACTTTCGAGACACCTTCCACACCTCATGATACTGCTACTGACATACTGCAGGCACGGATTCAATCAAAAAGGCCACAAAATCCACCAGCTGGTGGTTAAAATCAACAACAAAAGTGTCCTCAGATTGCACACAGATCCTATACATATATTCGTCCACTGAAAATTGTATCACATGGCCTTAAGCGGATACTGATTCATTGCACACGAACGTACGACATAACATTGAAGGTGTGGCCTTACCCTCTCGTGCATTTTGTTGTTTGTTAAATTTTGAATTTCCTTCAAAATACTAACCGTTAAATTGTAGGTTAAATTTGTTTATTGCTCAACGCCCAATAATCAAAGAAGATGTTTGGTCAGGCTTTTCACTATTGTTGTCCGCTCAACCAAGCTCCTTGTCCTTTTCTGTTTTGGGCATGACCCAGTGCGATTGTGTTCTAGAAGCTTAAAGGTTTGCGTTATTTCTGTGTTTAAAATGTTGGATTCGAAGATTATCGAGTGTAGTCGTAGGAAAATACTTGTGTATTGCCATCCAGCATGTAAAAAGTGTAGAACTTCTGACTTTTGCCAGCGCCCGTGTAAATTTTTCAAAGAAACACTTAGAAGCAGTAATTACATTGACAATTCCGGAAGAAATCGGACCAGATGGAAGGTCAAACAAGTCCTGCAGCCTATCTCCATAACTTCCCAAATCTGGTTGTGTGTAATGACTTCAGTTTAAACGAGTGTTTGGAAATTAAGTCTAATGTGTCAGATCCGCTAGGGGTTACGAAGACTATGATTAACGTACATTTTTAACCAAGCAGTACAGTTTTGGCCTTTATTATTCTTAACTCTGTATGCTACCGTATGGATGAATTTCGTTCTCAAAATAAGAGGACATGGATTCTAGGGCATCGATTGTTTTGGGACCTACAATTGTTACGCAAGACCCGTGTGCCTGGTGAAGTCTGAAGACAAAAAAAAAGTCCTGTACTTAGTGTTATAAGCCGAAAATGTGGTAATTGATTTATCAATTTATTGTGCAAAATGATAGACATTTGACAATAGTGTAAATTTTAACTTAGTGATATTTAAAAGTAACAAACCTGGTTCAAATGAATGAGTTGCTATTAAGGCTACTTTCATCAGGCTGGACAAAGTTAGCAAAAAATTTAAAGGTTAATAGTTTGAAGGAAAGTGAAAACATAATCTTAAAGTTAAAATTTTAACTTTAAAATTCTGTTTTCACTTACCTTCAAAATATTTACTAAAATACTTGCCTTTAAATTGTTAATAAAATGTTCACCACTCATTTCGCACATTTTCAAAATGCTGACCCTACTAAATTTTGCAAATTTTTGACAAATCTTTTGTCTCTCTTCGTTAGCCGCTCTCATGGACTGAGACGAACCCTGGTTACTTCTTCGATGTCGACGTTTTTCCATGTTTGAATTGGCAGGCGACTGTAGTTTCTGGTTGCCTTTAAATGTATCTTTCCACCGCCCTACTTTCGTTGAACCGGAAAAGGTTACGTAAAACGAAAAGTAGCATACCTGATTAGGCATCTTCTTCTTTGATTGTATGGCAATGAGCATTAAATTAACCATAATATTTTAGGATAATTCCATTAATCCTTAAATTTGTTTCAGAATGTGCTTGTTGAAACACCACAAGGAGTGTCCTATGAAGGAAAGCGCATCGATACACAAAAGGTGAGTGTATGGGAGAAGTATGTGCAACAATATAATTTACCGTTGGTATTGCACAAATACTTTGGTTTATGTTCATTATAAATCAACTTGCAGTCAAAACGCAGCACCAAAAACTGTCCAAGTTGCCAGCAAAACCTTGCCAAACTTGCAAATTTTCGGCAACCTTTCTAGTTGATTCTGTAGGCCTTAGCCCAAGAGACTTCTTGTGAAGTGAAGTCTCTTGGGCTGTGGCCTGAAGAGGCAACTAGAAAGGTTGCCGAAAATTTGCAAGCTTTGCAAGGTTTTGTTGGTAACTAGGACAGTATTCGGTGCTGCGTTTTGACTGTAAGTTGTCTTACTAAAATTATTCCATAAATTTGAATGCCCCGTGGTCCTACTTACATGCGTGTTCATGGTTTCTACAGTATGTGCTGTATTATTTTTTATTATTATTATTAAAACATATGCGCAGTGAATGCTAGAAGCTTGTTGCTGGTTGAGAACAAAGAAATTAAGGTTTAACCACAGTGCGATCAAGGCAGCTCTTGAAGGTTCCACTGTTTTGCAGTCTGTAAAAATACTAGTAGCTAATTCGTTCCAATCACTGATGGTGGCCAAATATTCTGACTGCCAAACGAACAGAGGGTTTTCTGACTTTAAAGGGGTGTGTCCTCTGGTCCTGCATTTTGCTGAAAATTCTTCATTCCTTTTACAAGTCTCAATAAGGGTTCCACGCCTTATTTGGTCAGCTGAAGTGGTCAAATAGGGCCTCTTGCAGCATTCTGAGTAACTCGGGAGTGTTGTGCGAGCCGTTGGGTCGCCCACCTTTGAACATTCTCTAGCATCTCCTTGCCTCTTGGTAGCCATAGAAGCCAACTCGTATTGGCATATTCCACGATGGGTCTAATTAAGGATACACCGATGTGCTAAAATACCGATTCCGATGTTGAAAAAACCTCGGCCGATATCCGATTCCGATATGTCGTGGTCCGATGTTTAAGAAAGTAAAGTGAAACTAAGTTACATTTTTCATGGAGTCAATAATAATTATGACGATTTCACAAATAAAATTAAACAATAATCTGTAATAATCTGTAATTTAGCTCCCAGAAGTTGCTAAAATTGTGGATATCCGATGTTTTAACATCTGCTGCCTAAAACTGATCCGATGCTCCGATGGCCGATGTAGCCAAAAAAGGCCGATTTCCGATGTCCGATGCCAACATTGGTGCACCTCTAGGTCTAGTAATATTTTTGTATAGGAGGCAAAAACGGTGCATCAGGGGAAGCTACAAGCAACCAAACTTTGAAGGCCGTAGCAACATCTGTTGCAGACTGCTTTGAGAACGTGAGGTTTTCAGTCACCCAAACTCCTAGGTCCTTCTCTTCAACCATAGATCTTCAACGATGTTGTACTGGTGCCTCGGCTTGTTGTGACCAACCTGTAAAACATGACACGTCACAGGGTTTGAATTGAAAATCTTTTCAATTTCTCACTAGGAAATGGATGTCTGAGGAGTTCATTGCAGTTACTGATTGCAGGCACAGGTCTGTAAAGCTTAATGTAAGCAACAAATTTTAGCGAATTAGAGAAATGCCAGCCGTGATATTTCTGGTGTAGAAGGCAACAATGTTGGGCCCCAGAACTGCACCTTGCAGAATCCCAACATGATAGCCTTCAACAACAACATGTTGCCTACAGCTGGAGTGACATCATTTATGTCAGTGTAGAATGTAGTAATTTCGACAGGCATACCCTTGTTGATAATAGGGGTCCAATCGACTTTGGCATGTAACAGGTTCGTGGCATGCTGGGATGGCCAGTGTCTTCCTATTTCACAGAAAGCAATTTTTGCCAAAAAAAAGTCCACTTTTGCAGAAATAAACTTTCCTACGAATATGGAATTCCAAACTCGCTTATGTGCATTTTTGCAGAATAAAAATTTGCGGACTAAAAATGTCCTCCTTTCCCTTGAGCTGTATTGGACATGACTCAGCATAGAAGGGGAAAATGTGACTTTCTGGTTTAGTGTCATGGTGCTATCGCAAGTGTTACGAGCACACCGGACTCTAGCGCACACCCGGAGTTGCACACCTGGTGTTTAATGATTGCTTGCATCATACATACACTTTAGGATTACAGAAGACTCGATGTATATCGCATGCCCCTTTGGTTAGTGTTTCACATGGATAGAGTTTCATGCACCCGGAGTTGCACGATTGCATAGTCATACTCTTTAGGAGTTTAGAAACCATGATGTGCCTAATCGCGCGCGAAGCACGCCTCCCTCAGCCGGTGTTTCATACTTAGAACTGTGTACTCGATCGTGTTCCCCTTCTAAGCTGGGCCATGTCCATTGCAGCTTATCAAGGTATGGCAGTTGATATTTTTCTTTTGCAAACTTGATTCTGCAAAAATGGACTTACTTTCTGCTAGTTTGGAATTCCATTTTCCCAGAATTCATTTTCGCATTGAAAGTATTTTGTGGGAGAGTTGCTCTCTTGTTTAGTAAGGCTGGGCCGATACCGCTTTTTACCGATCCCATCCGATACCGATTTTGAAGAGAAAAATTTGCCGTAACCGATCATTGATACAGTCCTTAATGAAGAAAAAAAAATTGTAATCATTGCATCAATAAGGCATAGGCCTAAATAAATATGATTATTTTTAAAAAATATTGGTTCAAAATAATACTGCATACACTGAAATCATTCAAAAACACAAAACTCCAGTAAAATTTTAACATTTTGCCTTGCAACTCCTAAACAGTAAGAGAATGCTGCTTGTAGTTTGGACCATTGGAAAGCTGGTGAAAAAACCTTTGTAATGGTGTATTCAAACGTCAAATTCGGTCGACGAGAAGTGAAAATATCATCGATTTGGTTTATTACCGATTTATCGGGGTTTTATCTGCCGAGCACGATTTCTACCGATACTGCAAATATCGGTAGAGATCGGTATCGGCCAGCCTTATTATTTAGTATTGGTTTGCTTTGGAATATGAAGGTAGTTTGCAACACGTTGGTTGCCAACAAAGTAAATTCACGAAATTCTCGAACTCAGCTCGATACTCGACTCAAATTAAAATTATTCTATGTGTACCCCCCTACTTGATACACAAAATTTCAGGTATGTGTCCTCTAAACTGTTCCCTGTATAGTTTTATGTGTAATGCTACTTTTGTTTCAATTTGCAGCGTCTTATCCTCTCATCCAGATCCATAATTCGGTCAAATTTTTGACAGACTTTGGTTAACACACGATTCAGAATTTTTTTTAGAGCTATCCAGTGACACTAATCCCTTTCCAGTGGCTCGAATAGTTTTTTTTTAATTATTTACCACAACCTAAAATGGAGTTCAAAATCAAGGATGTTATTGAAAATATTGGCTTCGAATCCAATGTAGGGTTGACTTACTGGTAAATCAATTAATAAATGTAATACCGTAACTGCCATAGCCTTATGAAAACCTTGTGAAAGTTGTCCAGCTTGATCTTGGCCATTTTTTAAATTTGGAAATGCAGCTTGTCTTGCGTTCGAGTCGTCTTACGGTAATATTAACGAGAGAACCGAAGTGACTGTTGTGCTTGTTGTTTTGATTGTGTTAAATAATGCTTTTTTTTCAGATCTGCGGAGTGTCAATATTAAGAGCAGGTGAAACGATGGAGCAAGCCCTGTGTGATATTTTAAAAGACGTTCGAATTGGAAAGATTTTAATTCAAACCAACAACGATACTGGAGAGCCGGAGGTAAGAATGTAGGACAACGTACAAGAGCGTAAAGTTTATTTTCTGACCTGAGCATCATAGTTGCAGAAAAAAGGGAAGAAAGCTTTTTTCTTACTTGACCATGCGTCTATGTTTGTACTTCTGCCGATACTTGAAATTGTGAACATATTGCTCTATTAACCTTCAAATTCATAATTTATGCGTATTTGTATTACACATAGCAAGAATAAAATAGGGGATCAAGTTACTATCTGGACAATCTAGCAGCACACTAGGGAGTAAATAGTTGTAGTAGCTTTGTTCTCTACAGGGTGGCACCAATCACCAGAAAAAAATCTAAAAATCCCCTCCTACGATTTTGGGGGAAAGGCGGGTAAAGTTAAGAAGACGTGATAATAGAGGAGGAGGGGGGGGGGGGGGTTGCCGATTGATAACGAGGTGGGCAGGGTGGATGTGAAATTAAGGAGTTGGGTCGATTAACCCCTAACACGCTACTAACGTACGTCATACGTTTAGTTCAGAGTCCACTTCCAGGGTGTTATATGCTAATTTTTAACATATTATTCATTTAACACCTAGCGTGTAATGGGTTAAAGGCGTTTTTAACATATTATTCATTTAACACCTAGCGTGTAATGGGTTAAAGGCGT
>JAHWFP010170075.1:80121-98694 GCA_023313725.1 Lithobius niger
TAACATATTATTCATTTAACACCTAGCGTGTAATGGGTTAAAGGCGTAAATGCACATCTGCCCTTTTTCTGCAAAATATCGCATGGCTTCCTGATGAACAATTCAACACAAAAAAGGCAGAACGATACTTTTATCTCATGTCCACACGAAGATGTGGCGGTTATACTAAAATAATGCTAGCTAGCTACAGTTCTTGTTGCACGTAAACTTAATCCTTATTTTTCTCATAACTGTAGGTTTTGTACTTGGGCTCTGCTTCCACCCAACTCGTCAATTGTTAATTTTGTGACGACGTAATACTTGAATGTTCCCTTGGTTTGAAGACGAGGACAATGACCACTGAGCTGTGATAGCTCGCTCAGCTCGTGGTCTCTGGAGACCCATCACAAAGCTAGCGGTGGGCCCGGGTACTCGCCATCTCCCCTCCCTTCTTGCAACTGTACACGTGCTCCAGTACTGTACTGATGAGGTTAAATGAAGGTGGTCTATGCCGCCGTGTTTTCTTCACTTTTTTAAAATAAAATTTTGCAATGAAATTTGCTGCTGAAATTTGTAAAAGATACAATGAGAAAATTTATTGCCAAAATGTTATGATATTTGGTGAATTTTACAACAACAAAAAACTCGCATACAGGCAAATCTTGTAAAGGGCATACGATACAAATAAGTTAAATAATGGTTTTTTAAAATTAAATTCCACTTCAAAATGGTTACCGCCAACTAGCAGAAGGCCATACTTTACTGCCAAGGTAATAAGATTTTGATGAAAAGATTTTGATGATACAGTAAATAAGTCTTTATTTATTTAGGAAAAAATTGATTGATGAAAACTTACGCTCAAACACAAATTCTTAGAAACATGAAATAGGAATAAATTGCAAATTTTGTATAAAGATGCGTATTTCAGGGTTGTAATTTTTTATTTTTTGGCTTCAGAAAAGGGTATACACCTCCCCACTCACACTGTGTTCGGGATGACTCACTTGCTACGCGTATTGTTCAAACACCAGGACCCCGACTCTGTCCGTACTCCAACTTATTCGGGTTCTTAAATTAGCCACCATAGCCCCAAAAGCTGAAGGGACAAGCCACGTGACCAGCTCCGGCCAGCAGGAGAAGACCATTTTTTTTCAATTTCCGAGCGAGAAAACCTACGGCCAGAACATGGCTGCCATGAACAAGTTGCATGCCTGACGAAAATAATTTGTAATAAAAAAACTATGCAGTCTAGGAGTATAAAAATTCGCAGATGTAATAATTATATTGTAAATTATTGAGCAGAAACATAATTGACACCATCGTTGTAAGTTTTCATTATTTAAAAAAAAAATCCTGAAGTTCGACTACGTAAACAGCGCCAGCGAACGTATCAACTTACAGTACTAGGAATGATAACATCCACTGGATATTCTTCCGTCACAGCGCCCGTTATTACCTCCGAAATCATTATTTTACGTTTATTACTGTAAAAATAGTTTAAGGTTGCTTTATTTCCGCAATATTCACGATCGTTGAAAGCTCACTCCCAATGCTTCGTCCTACGCCATTGTGACTGGTTGCCCGCAAAGCGACGCGCTCCTGCTAGCGTCAGTGGATGCAACCTTGACTCGCTTCGAATGACGTCACAGGTGAATGGTCGAAGGGTCACGTGCCGCGAACGAATCAATCGGCGCTCGCGATAATGAAGAGTTTGAACGTTGAAACGGCACATTTTGAACAAAGGCCGTTGAAACAGCACATTTCATATGAGGAATACAGACAGTGACGTGGGGGTTGATGATGTCATTTTTCGCGGGCTAGAAACTATGGATTCCCGTCTCTCGAACGCCACCAAGATGACTGTTGTACGTTGCGTTGTTCCGGAAATAAGATCGTTTGAACCAAGTGTTATTTTCAGCAAACAAACGCAATTTTCACGTTGATTTTGGCGACGATGCCAACAATAACATTGATTAAGGTAATAAAAAGATGACATTGAATTATATTAACCGAAATAATATCTTCCAAAATTCCTTATTCAATCGGAATTACACATCCAATGTACGCAATTGGATTTTTTTTAACAGCGTATAGAACTCTGCGAACGATGTATCGTCGTTTGGGCTTTTTTGCAGTGGAATTGCGACGATATATTTCGCTTAGGCTCAAAATGGTTAAATTAAAATAATTAGATCGCAACCTTCAAACGTAATTATTATTCGTTTGATTACATGAAGATTCGATGTTTGAATAGTATTATCCTTTTCGAAGAATATTTTTCTTTTCATACTGTCAATTCACACCGCCAACAATCGTGGTTTTAACTTTCAGTTTCAATGTGTTAGGAAGTACGTGTCATCGCGCGAACGTATCCCGCTACTGCAACAAACATTCACAGTGCATGAATAGGACTTGGTTTAGCAAGTTGCGATTTTTTGAATATCTCAAAATCGCATAAAGTACGGGTCCAGACACCTGTAGAAGTGATGATTGGAAGGTGGTAAAGCTGGAAATTTTTAGGGATAGCATTTTTGTTATGTGGTTGACAAGGGATGCCGTTGTCAAAGCCAATGTGCAATTTAATTTTTTTTGTTTGTGGATAATGATGGAAACACAATCCAAATAAAATGTCTTGAATCTGATGGTGGACAGCCAGGACATTGTTCTGGGTTCATTGTTTCCATTATTCTGCGAACAAACATGAAACAGCAGATTGGCATTGGAAACTGCATCTACTGTCAACAATCCAGACGCACTAACTTAACAAAAGGACCGTACCCAGAAATTACAGCTTTACTGCCTTCCAACCATCACGCCTGCAAGGTGACACCATCTAACTTCAAACCTAGGAAAAGCGAGACATGCGAGAAAGAGCCAACAGGCCAGGAAGATGTGAGGTCACGCCCAGTGAAAATTTAATTGCTAGCAAACTTGTTAAAGAAAATGTTAGGAAGCATTAAAGCGATTTTAAGTGTTTTATGTCGATACCCCCACAAGGTATTTCTGATTTCTACTTACACCTCGGCATTACTTGTTGCAGTTGTATTATTTGCGTCTTCCCAAGGACATCAAGGATTATCGAGTGATTCTGATGGATGCGACTGTTGGGACAGGCGCTGCGGCCATGATGGCTATTCGAGTGCTCCTTGACCATGATGTTCCTGAAGAGAATATACAGCTCTGTTCTTTGCTCATGGCAGAAACGGGTAAGGCACGATAAGAAGTTAACGTTCATTGTGTAGGGTGATAAAAGATATACGCACATTGGACACGGCTGACACAGCCCAAATGGTATGTGATAATGGTAAGCATTTGTTTAGTAGTAGTGATTCAACGGAGAGCAATCAGATGAGTGCAAAGTGTGTGATGTAGACACACTGTTGTTGCTGCCAAGTGGATGGGATGTGATTATGTCACCCCGTAAATCGTCTATTTAGTGCCAATGATTGTATAAAGTAAATCTGTTAAAAATGGTGTTGTGCATTAAATCTAATGCTACCCATTTTTTACCCTTCTCTCTAATTTTACTTATTCCATCGCAGAAAATTTGGCGATTATGTGGTCTTCACATGATGTGAAATCTCATTATGATGACGACTGTTAGACATTTTGTTTAATACGATAAAGATTGAATTTCCTGTCAGCTCCTAATTCATATACTAGAAAAATATTCTTTTTAGTGACAATGATTATAACTGTATGCCAGTTTGAACGACATCAAAAAGACCAATTTTCACTTCCTTGCGAATTTTATTGGCTGTGAAGAGGGGTAGGGAAGGGAGGAGAGGCAGGTACAAGTAGTCCGCTGTTAATCCTGGGAGGGAGAAGAGCCGCGCCAAGGTCTAGTGTGTCAGCAGACAGTGTGTGTTCGTTTTCACTACTATTCGAAAATACTAACCTTCAGTTTTAGCTTTAAATCGTTTATTTAACTGCTCTATGCTCGAAGAGAAGACCTCAAAAATTCACTTTTGAGAGGCTTCCACAACTCCCATCCGGTGGCGTTGCGTGTCATCGCCCAGCATACATGCCCCCCCTTCTCATCACTTTTCATTTGACTGTGTAGGTCGCATGCTTTGCTCTCTGCTTGAAAATGACTCGGACGTTTGAATCCAAGCTCACATCGGGATATGAAAACTCGTGATTGCGTGGTGTTTTGGTAGGAATCATCATTGAATCGTGGTTGACCGTGTGATTTTGTCTTTTCATTCTACTTGGAACGAGTGTGTTAGTGTGGCGTGCAGTCGGCTTGCGTCGTTTGTCATGGCACGTTGGCTACTTGTTATGTCTCTTTTTGGTTCAGATTGTAGTCCATGCCCTGTGCTCCTGTACTCCCTTGTTACGTTGAATATCCTTTCAGCTTTCATGGTTTCGTTCTCAATACTGTATCTTTTTTAAGGTGGTTAAGGGCCAAAAGTTACATGGTTAAAAATTAAAATAAATTGGGTTGTTGAGCTTGGATTCAAAAGCACTACCTTGTCGTGGGAGAAGTATTTTCTACAGAACATGTTGCATAAATAATTTTTTACATAAAACATCGTGACAGCCATCGTATATACTGTAGTAAAACTTAATTAAAGGAGTCATTAATCTTTTTGAATTTTGATTTCAGGTGTTCACTCAGTAGCGTACGCTTTCCCAAAGGTGAAATTAGTAACGACGGCTGTTGATCCTGAAGTCAACTCCAGCTTTTATATTTTACCGGGAATCGGTAAGATTTTGTTTTATTAAGACAAGAAGGTTTTCTGAATGCGTAGTGTGAAATTATTGTTCATGATTTTTACAATGGGTTTGTTACGTTGATGATTAATATGAATTTTTTCACTTTTCCAATGTCTGCTTTAACTGGGTTTCACAGAAGAGCAGTTAACTTTGCGTCCAAATGTGGTTTAGGGGTCCCAAGACTTCCTTTCCTCCTTTGATGAATCAATTTTGCCTACCGTCAATGGTTTAATGCAATGAATTCTTGGATGATCTTAGTTAAGATATTTAATGACGAGAGATGAGTTTTGTTTCTTCTAGCTCCATCGAAACCTCTACTCCATGTCACAATCTGCTTGCTTGACTATGCCAATCCTGCGAGGTGCGGGTCATAACCTTAAAAACCAAGTGCTTGATGTTTTTAAGGCTAGGACCCCTGCGTCGTGGGGTTGGCACATAGTCAAACAAGCAGAATGTGACACGAAGTGGAGCTTTGGATGGAGGTCGAAGATCAATACTCATCTCTTGTCATCAAATATCTTGACCAAGATCATCCAAGAATCCATCTCACTAAACTACCAACACTATCTCAACCAATTCTTCTCCTCTCCCGTCAACGGGCTGCTCTTCTGGAATCATCGTACATTCTCATTTGTAGTTTTGATGAGTGTTTTTAAATATATTGGGAATGAAAACTTCACAAGGCTGGTAATCGGCTGGATGCGGTGGTAATCTTCATTGCTTTAGTTTTGTCTCTATAAAGTAAAAAGAACCTAGCAGAATGTCAACCTCGTGCGTACAAATACGTATTTGTATTTGTCAAGCACGTTGAAACGGAACACGTTGGATCTGTCTCCCAGTCCACGGAAACGAATATTTTTGAAATATTCAAAGGTGCACACGGCAATACTCTCTTCTTGAGCACAGGAAGCATGTAGGCTGCCTCGATGGAGAGTTAGGATCGTTTCACGTTTATGTTCAGTTGCGACATATACAGGTTCTTCCAAAACGACCCGCGTGTTCGAACCATACACATGATTCTGAAGACAGTTCGGTACCTACAATGCACAGAAACCTCAGCAGAATAATCCAAAAGTGTTTGATGAGAGAAAGTACGTCACGTTTCAACGCGACTGATGGCTCCATCCTGAGTCAGTCGATAAACTGTGCCTCGCGCATGCCCTCAAATCCGTAAAAATCAACCTCCTTTGCAAGCGGCTGTGGCGTTGTTTCGAACCGACAATCCCTCAGTCGTGTCTTCAAGATGTCCTCACTTCCGTTGAATGGTTGAACGGACGTGTTCTGAAAATACGGTACCGATTATTACTCCGGAAATTTATTTTAAATTTTGAAAGTTCTAGGAAACTATTACGTACAATTTCAGAACACAAATACTATACCAGTATTCTGCAAATTTTCGACAGACTGGCCACATGTCGTCTTCATCAGGCACTATGATTGCTAAAACTTTTTTCTACGACATCAGAATCACTCTCTGGCGCGGCCTCCCGTATTTGTTGGGCACTTTGTTGTTCCAGGAATTGGACAGCAGCTCGTTAAATTCTTCTCTCAGGAGAAAACGGATTAGCAATTTTGAGTTTTGCCTTTGGATTGCTCTATTATGGCTTTATCGAGTGTTCTGCATTTTGGCAGTACCAAACTGTGCGCAGCAGCAGACTTTTTTTTTGCACATGTGTAGCGTTTTGAAAGAAGCTGATAGGTTTTCAAAATCTGGCAGATGCCCTTTGCTTTTATCATTTCACGGACTGGATGACAGATCAAAATTGTTAGTTTTCAACATTCACCCATCCCAACAAAATATATATGTTGTCACTTGCTAGTTGAACAAAGGAATAAAGTGCGAGATGAAATTAGAAACGAAATATGGATAACTGATGGTCGACATTTATTTTTTTAGGTAATTTTGGTGATCGATATTTCGGAACTGAAGCTAACGATGATTGAGCCATCTAGTCGATGCAAGATGCCATCCCATACCTCTTGAACATTTTTGTCTTTTATAAGTTCCTCTCCATGCCAATGGATTTATTTCACCCTTATTGTATATAGTGTGCATTATTTTACAGGTTTTTTTTTATGTGTTTGTCCTTCTGAATATCAACTGGAAATAGCTTTTACGAATATGTAAATTGCATTTATAGTTTATATTTTTAATAGCTGTTAAAAGTTTATGAAGTGCATGTTACGATATTTGCACATGACATGCAGTATCGTGTACGATGTTGCATCGCTTATAAATTTTTAAAAAGTTGGTCCGTGTATTCTGTCGTCTGTTACATGTTGAGGTAAAGAGTTTTTTTTTTTTTTTCCTAGCTCGTAGCCTAGCTCTCCTCCACAAAGTATTCTCTACTGACGAGCCCAAACAAGGGCGAAACAGTCTGTCTAGAGATCTTTGTGGGTAAGAGCTAATTGATATTAAATGATCAATTGGTAAAAATTGTCCTAGGCCTGGGTGTCAACCATTCAGTAGAACGGAGCCCCAAATAAGATGACGTTTCTATTTCGCTTGCTGAAACCGTATTCGTTTCACCTTTGTCAGTTGCCCTAGCTCTCCTCCACAAAGTATTCTCTACTGACGAGCCCAAACAAGGGTGAAACAGTCTGTCTAGAGATCTTTGTGGGTGAGATCTAATGGATATTAAAAGCGCAATTGTTCTACGATAAGGCTTCTGGCTTGTTTCACTCCTTTCATGTGTAGGGTGCATCCATGCGACACGCGTAGAAGGACGATGGGATGACAAGTCCCTATGACATAAACAAGTCTCTTAATTGTCATGAGTCATAAGATTCATATCGTCAAAAAAAATGGCTACTTTACAGGTAAAAACATTGTATCCCCTAGGAAAAGCAAGGCAGAAGGATAACCAGGTTAAAGCAAAAAAAAACTCTGGCAAACAAAAACGAAGAAGGCAGAGAATAACAAATAGTGTGCGACCAAAATATAATTGTCATGAACGACAACAATAGATTCAGGAACAATTGAAGACATAAAACAATTACTGACTCAATTCAATAAGAGACTGATGATAATAATAATAATTATGTTTGTTGCAATTGCAATAGGTCTGGCAAGGACCCTAGGAAAGATCACTAACAGCCAGCTTAAATTATAAAAAGACAATTACGTAAAGTGATAAAAGTATGGCCAGGGGAAGGTAAGGGAATAGGTATGGGGACAAGAATGCCTTACCAACAAGGTTAGACCTGCCAGGGACTAAGGTCCCCCATGGCATCGCCAAACGTGTTGGACAAGGAAGATGTAAAAAAAAAAAAAAAAAAAGGCCCAAATAAAAATAGAAAGCAGATAAGAAAAATGGAGAGGTTAAAAACATCGTTGTGTATGGTTATGGTATAATCTAAAAAAATGCATCCCCAAAGTGGGAAGTGTCACCACCATAAAATAAATAATTTATTTAAATAATTTAGAGTTAAAATGCACGAAGGGCGTAGGAAAGAGCATGTTAGAATGAGCCGCAAAGTGTAAGCCCAAGTAAAAAGTGGAATAAGGTCTTAGGGACTCGGTGGATAGTTCTCCGGGCGGCGAAGAAAGGGACGGAAATTTATAGCCTTAAGCCACGTTTTGAAAGAAGTGAGAGAGGGCAGAAACTGTCTCATTATCGAGAGAGTTCCAGACTGGCACAACTCGCAAAGCAAAAAAGGGTTTCCTGGAATCAAGTCGAAATTTGGGTACAATGAGCTTTAAACGGTTACCATGAGTCGGGGTGACCGAACTAAATTCAAAAATTGGTAATTCAATGGGGAGCAAACAATGAATATTTTAAAAGTTGGGATTAGGTCAGCCTTTAAACGTCTACATTCCATATCAATTAGCTCTCACCCACAAAGCAAGCAGACGTTTCTGCTATTTCGCTTGCTGAAATCGTATACGTTTCGCTCTTGCCAGTCGTCTACATTCCAGGGATTCCAATTCAAGATCATGAAGTCTTCGACTGTATTGCAATGTACACATGACCGGTATTGACTTCGTATGCCGCCTCTGAACGGCTTCAAGACGGTCAATGTCCTTGAGGAGGTAGGAAGACCAGACCTGACTCGCATACTCGAGCAATGGTCGGACATAGATTTTGCATGCCCAAAGCCCAGTGTAAAGGTTCCCAGAGTTAAAGCATCGACGGACCATAGCAGATCTGTGATTGGCCGTTGCTGCAAGCGTTTTGCAATGTGAGGAAAATTTGAGATCCTGCTGAAACCAAACTCCAAGATCCCTGAAGCTGGTAAAGGTTTCCTTGAGTATTGAATTACCAAGAAAATAATTTAGCCCGCTAGTGGATTTACTGATCGAAACGCAGTGACATTTGTCACAAGAGAGTGGGAGCTGCCATTTGAGTGACCAATTGTAAATTGAGTTGATACGTAACTACGCTGTAAACTCAAGGTATCAAATGAAATGACCGGGGAGTGGAGTTTAAGGTCATCAGCAAACTTATCTTGAGAAACATTACTTTCATTGATGGTCAGATCGTTTAGCAACCCATGATAAAGGCAGAAATCCACGATAATATATTTTCCTGGAAGCCAAGCTGATGCAGTTTAAACAGTAGTTTGGAATGGACAACGGACTCAAAAGCTTTTTTGAAATCGAATAGGATAGTGTCAGTTTTGATGCCCAGGTCAAGTGCCTCGGTCCAATTATCAAGAGCCAGCAGGAGTTGATGAACTGATGAGTTTCCAGGTAAAAACCCAAATTGGTCTGGATCAGTTTGAAATTATAAATGTGGATCATCATTGCGTCGCGGATCAGTGATTCCATTAATTTACATGGAACAACGGTTAAGTTCCATGTAAATTACCTCTCCTAACATATTACCTACACTAATAATCATTTCAGGAAATGCAAAAGGTATTTAAACATTTGGTGATAACATTACTTGAATAGTAAGATTAACAAACAATAGTACAGGGTGCTAAAATGTGGGAATTCAGTAGATTTCTTCCAACAAAAACTGAATAACAATGGTGAGGTGATTTCACTTTCACCCCAAAATACTTCCTTTTAGTTCCCGACATAACCTTAGCAGTTAACTCACCAGTTAAAAAGGACGTTAACTCTCCTATCTCCCTTTTTAGTCATTGGCTTAAATCGTTTATTTAATACTCTAATGCCCAAAACCTTAAACTTAATAAAAGCTTCCGTAATCCCACACCAGGTGGCATTCCTGCTTGCATCCCAGCAGGCATTCCCCTCAAAACCAGACTTTCGTTTTGGGCACAGGCGAGTAAGGTCGTGTGATTTTGCACTTCCTGAATGTCCAGTTTAAATCCTTAAGAAAATGTTTTGCTTGCGACTGAGGTGTGCTCGCACGTTAACGCTCCTTGAAATAAACATGCCACCTGCAGATATCAAGACGTTTGTCCATGCTACATTTGTTTGGTCGTGTAAACTTGATGAAACTCGGTGTGAGGGTAGCCCTCGTCCGTACGCAACATCACACGGAAGAAATCTTTGGTATTGAGAGAAAATGGCCTAAATCCGACCAGCCACCATCAGTCACAGCACATTGTTCCGCATCTTTGTATTCGTATTTTATTTCAGTTGAACCATACACCATTTTCAATCACGTTCAATATTGACCCCGTTAGAATTTTGAAAATTGTACACCTGAATTTAAATTACGCATTGGTAGAGTAAACTTGAATCGACATCTCCAAGCCCCAAGGCTTAGCAGGTTCCCATGGTTCAAAGGAAATAGTAGTGATGTCGCCACTCATCTAGATCGCCCCGTCATCGTGATCCTATTCGAGTGGAATGAGGGACGTCGCCAGAACTGTAACTGTGAGACCTGTGCCAGCCCTGCAAACGCTTGAGGCATGTTGAGGGGGAAGGGGGCAGTATTGATCCCCACGCCAAATGCTCATTGCTTTCGTGAACCAAGTGAACATTTTAGTGATTGAAAACGTAAGCTAGGAGAAGAATGAGAATCGAATGAATCTGGCGTTCTGGATCAAAAGCGACATGAGGGATTGGTGGAGCTAACTGTTGAACGATGGCCTCGGTAGAACAGTGTCGCTCGCGTTTGTTAGGGAAAAATCCGCCAGAGAACAACATTAAGCGATTCTAATCGGCGATTGAGAAAGGATTTCTTCTATTTGACAGATTTAGATTTATTACCTTCAGAAGAATTCGGTGTAGCAGATACCAAACAACGGGCACGTTGTCCCCGTCTTTTACCCGACTTATACAAGGTTTTCAATACGTTGAAGAAATCACTGTAGACGCGCTTATTTTCATAAAAGTCAAGATATCACTTCATATCTTCGCAAATTTTCAATGATCAGTAGCCTTGGAGATATAAATTCACAGGCGATCGTCTTCTTTAACTTCGACGTCCACTTCGACTCAAAACATCGTGCAACGACCGATCGTCATTTGCTAGGAATTTGAAGCGTGAGCGTGCCCTCTGGTTATTTGTTGGGTTGGTTTCCCATTTTCTTTTCAGCAACACATTTGATAGATAATTCCAGGGTTTGAGGGTCCCTGGATATTCATCAGCACAGCCTTCTCTCGGTTGTGGTGTTGAATAGCCAGGGATTCAAGGCTTCTCAGATGAATATCACTTCTAGAGATGGAGATTAGAAGCGTTTTTGTTCCCAATCTATCGTGTGTTGCGTCTCCATATAGTGGACTGCAATGCTGTTCGTTCGTACTTTATTCCTTGTATTGGCGATGTGCTGTTTTACTATATTTCGAACTCCTTTTCTTGTTTCACCCACGTAGACAGCATCACAGTCACCACACATGATGCGGCACACTCCTTCGTTAGTATTTTGAATAGAGATGTGCGATACTCGAAAAAGCCGAGCCAAGTCTGCAACGTGTACTCGAACTCGGCTTGTTGCTTGCATCCATACTCGGAAAACTCGAATACGGTGAAACTGCGATAACTTCGCCAATTTTTGACCGATTTTCACATTCAAATATACCAAATTCATCGTCCCGACGAAAGTTTTCCAGTGGTGTAAACTAAAAGCCACTTGTCAAACAATTTTGAAGTTATATCCGAAAAACCCACACAGTCCGTTAAGCAGCATTTTAGTTATTATTACAGTAACAAAAAAAAACACTTGCAAAATAAGTGTCCTCACCAAATACTCGAGCTCGGCTCGATACTCGATTCTTCTGTTGCAAACTCGTCTCGGCTTGACTCGAATTAAAATTATTCTACTCGCACACTCGTAATTTTGAACACTTTTCAGGATCATTTCTTCAGCTTCTTTCTCTTCATCTTTCTTTCTTTCACCTGTCTCCGCTTTCTTCCGTTGTTTCTCCAGGTGTTGCTTAAGGCCTGTACTGTTTTTGATGTAGGAGTCGAACCATCTTTAGCCGTCTTTACACCTCCTCAGTACTACCTTGAATGTAGGTTAGGGCAATTCGTGGTCTTTGTTCCTCAATCCCTCTGCCTTCCTCACTCACTTCTATTCTGACCCCGTCTTTTTCTCCCTTCTTTCCTTGTCCATTCTTACTGATTTTTTATTCTATTCAGGCTTCCTGGTGGGTATCCTAAATTTATGAATCTTCCTTTCACCAGCCCAAGGTGGTATTTGGCTGTTTCGAGATCCATAGTATTCTGTATCACTCTGTCAAACTCGTTCTGTGCTTTCGCTTTCAGTTGTGCCACTGGGAATTAATTTTGAGAATGTTTGACCTCTCGGCCAAACGGTTTAGGATTGAAAAGAAGGAATACAAAAAAGACGGGGCACTATTAAAAGCCCTCCTTTCCAACACTAATGTTGAATATGAAGGTGAAGCATTTTGGCAAGTGAAAGGAGCCCCCAAAGGGTACTCAAGCTCACCGGTAATAGCAGAAATAGTGTTACAGGCCCTCGACCGATTCGTCATGGAAAATTTTCCAGAATTAAAGTTGCGGAGGTGATTCGTGGAGGATGCCCTCACTGTACTTAAGAAGGGACAGTCTGATAACGTGCAACGAGGTCTGAATGCTTGGGTAGAACAGATTAAACTCGTGTATGAGGAGGAAGAGGATGGCAGGTTACCGTTTTTGGACGTGATGCTGGAGAGGAAAAAAAGATGGAAAAATTTGGTACCAACCATATCGGGAAGAGGAATCTCCCACAAATCGGGACACCCTGTGGCACAACTGAAAGCAATAGCACATAATGAGTTTGATAAGAGTGATGCAGAATACTATGGATCTCGGAACAGCTAAATACCACCTTGGGCTGGCGAAAGGAAGATTCATAAATTTAGGATACCCACCAGGTAGCCTGAACAGAAAGATAAGAAAATAGGGAAGAATGGACAAGGAAAGAAGGGAGAAAAAGACGGGGCCAGAATAGAAGTGAGTGAGAAAGGCAGAGGGATTGAGGAACAAAGACGAAGAATTGGCCTAACCTACATTCAAGGTAGTACTGATGAGGTGCAAAGACTGCTAAAGAAAAATCGGTTCGACTCCTGCGTCCAAAACAGTACGGGCCTTAAGGAACTCCTGGAGAAACAACGAAAGAAAGAGAAGACAGGTGGAAGAAAGAAAGATGAAGACCAAGAAGCTGAAGAAATGATCCTGAAAAGTGTTCAAAACTTCGTTAGTATACTGCATCCCGTGTGGTGACTGTGATGCTGACCAAGAGAAGGCTCTGCTGATGAAAATCCAGGGACCCTCAAACCCTGGCGAACTCATTGTGTTGCTGAGAAGAAAATGGGAAACCAACCCAACAAATACCGGATGCCACGCTCACGCTTCAAATTCGTAGCAGACGACGAACAGTCGTTGTACAATGTTTTGAAGGAAAGTGGACTGCCTGAAGAAGACGATCGCCTACAAATGTACATCTCCAGGGCTACTGATCGTCGAAAATTTGTGAAGATATGAAGTAATACCTTGACTTTACGAAAACAGGAACAAATGAACATGCTCGTTTCATTGGCTTCTGATGAAAATAAGCGTGTCTACAGTGATTTCCTCAACGTATTGTAAGATGAATTTTCATAGTAAGCGGTGTGAACCAAGAACTTGGCAGTGCAGCCTTCATCGTGCAGATCACAAATGTCACAACGATTAGATGAAATGTTATAAGCCCTACATTTCCTGCACACAGGGTGAATATCATTAAGAGTTTGGTGTGAGCGCACACTTCAAACTTGCTTGCATCGATGATGTCCTGAAGTGACCCTTCCATGATGATGGGCAATAAAAAACGTAAACAAACGCAAGTTTAGCATAACACGACACAAAGCGAAGTGATGTCGCCCGTCAGGGTTGGGAAAAATCATGATTTTTTGCGAAAAATCCAAATAATCGATTTTTTTTATTTAAATCAATGATTTTTTGATTTAATCAATTTGTTTTTCCAAAACTCTAGTAAACATTATTAAAAGTTGTGGGACACCGTATCCACAAAAATAACTTGAAAATTATGTTAGTAGTACACTGTAGTAGGCTACAATTGCATATTCAAAAAGCTTAAAAAGTAATTATAGCAATTTAGTAGGCTGTTGTTTCATACTCAAGATAGATTCAACAGTAATTACAAGAACTTAGTAGTATTCTAGTCGGCTATTGTATCACACTCTAAGTAGCTGCTACAATAAGTAACTAGCCTAAATGACCGATTACCAGGCTATAGTTTCATGCTCAACGTAACTTCAGTGATGGGAACTTGGTTGGCTTTCCTACTCAAGATATCTTCAATTTTTCACGAATAATTGAGTCTTGGCATTTGCTAATTGCTATTAGTCAAAGACACTTTTGCTTAGTTTCCTGTAACATTTTTGATTCATAGATTTAAACAAAAACACTAAATTGGCAGCTTTGCCTAAGCCTAAACGATTTCGAAGTTTGCACTGCACCAGTCCAAACTATGAGAATACACTTTCCACATGTGCAGTGGAGGCAGTTGCAGTGTGTAACTGTTCTGCTACATCGAGCACCTCCAGGTCCACTTTGTCCTACTGTGAAGTCCACTATTCGAGTGGCTAGACGGAACTGACAACGTTTTGGATGAACGTATAGTGACAGAATGGTTTGGCTTTATATTTAATGAGCACTGGAACTCTATTTGGATAATTTTCATAGCCCAATTAATCGATCCCTGAGTCGTACCCCTCTTCCGTAAGTCTGTACCCATGACAGATGGAGTCATAACCTTAGCCAAATAGTGAGCTAGTGTTAGAGCTTGCTGAAAACTTTTTCGCTTATCTTATTTTGCATATTTCTTGTAGTGTTTCATTAATTTCATATTTAATTTTAAAATGATTTAAATCAATGATTTTTATTGATGATTTAATCAATGATTTAATCATTGATTAAATCATTTTGATTAAATCATTGCCAACCCTCCCGTGCTTGCATATGTTGATATAGTGACAATATAGAGCAGTTTTACTGGCGGAAGCAATTGGTACTAATAATTAGCTCGACATTAAAACAAGTGGACATTGTTTGTTTTGGGAAAAAAAAAGGCATAAAACTAAGCGAGTTTAGCACATTAGTCAAAACGCAGCACCAAAAAACTGTCCAAGTTACCAGCAAAACCTTGCAAAAACTTTGTAAACTTGCGAATTTTTAACAACCTTTCTAGTTGTTTTCTTCAGGCTACAGCCCAAGAGACTCCACACTTCTACTCTCTAATGAACTTTTAGCATTCAAACTTCCCTCCACTTCACAGTTGGCCTTGTTGTTGTTGGCGCTGCTGACATTCATTGTTGTGCTAACATTGGTGTCGTCAGACGTAGGGCCTTAGGGCTTCGGGCAGATAACCAGGAGTGGTTAACGCTCGTTAAACCCTTTGAAACCCTTTGGTGTCGTCTCCCATAACAGGGGCCTTGGGAAGAAAACTTTGCCATTTACTCTCCAGTTTATCTCTCAAATTACAGACGGGTATACATTTTTCATCGGGACACCATAAAAGCCAGCTCCTTGCGGTCATGAAAGACGAGATGAGAAGGATCAGAAGTCGCCTTATAGGTGTGAGAGAAAGTGAGCAGTGGTTTGAAAGGGATACCCAGCGAGGGCCATAAATGATGCCATCAAGAAAGCAAAAGCCTGGAATAGCCCGTTAAGTGAGAAGAAGCCAAAAGACCCAAAGAATGATGGACCTGTGGAGGTAATTACCTACATGCCTAAAGGTGGTGAGAAGAGCACTGGCGAAGGTGGGAATCTCCTGCTTCTTTCCAGAGGCGTAACTTCAAAATTTTTCATAAAAAAAGATTTATTTTTGTTACACAAGGCAAAAGCCCAGTGCAAGCACCCCCCCCCCTTCAAAAAAAAATTGCAGTTTTGTCACGCAAAGTAAGAACCCAATGGAGCCCCACCCCCTACATGAAAAAAAAAAAAGAAAATGCAGTTTTTGCCATATAAATCAAGAGTTCGTTGAATCCTCCCCTCCCCCTCCTTTCACAGAAAAATGAAACAATTAAGTCTTTGCCACGCAAGACACAACTTTCTTTTCGATATTTTGTGGTTACACACATTTTTTTAATTGGGGCCAGTGAGAAGGGCCCCCAAAGTCGGTGGGCCCGGAGACGGATGCCTCCTCTGCCTTATTGTACTTACGCCACTGCTTCTTTCGTAATTAGAAGAACATTTAGAAGCTACTGGATGGCAAAATTATGAGGGAAAAAGAGGCACTAGCTGATGGTGGGAGTGTAGGAATGAGAACGGACGAGCAGGGTAGGGAAAGAAGCAGATGCAATGACCAACGCCATGGCTGCAGTTGAGCACCGGTACGAGACTAGGTCAAAGAGGAAAATGAATGAACAAGAAAAAGATCTGGCAAGCGCACCTCAAGAACAAGAAGATGAAAATGACAGGAATGGCGATGGAAGGGAAGAGGAAGAATTGGTTCTTGAAAGACTCCCCAACACCAACGGAGTAGTCTGTTGGATCCCCTGCAGCGACTGCTTGCTAAGGTACATAGGGGAAACGAAAAGAAGAATTTGTGTGAGAATCGCAGAGCACATTAAAGCAACTGAGGAGGAAGACAGAAAGAATGGGGTAGCCATGCATTTTTTGAGAACTGGGAGCATTGGAATCAATGCTGTACATCATTGCAGAGATCAGTCAGTTCGACTGATGAATATACAAAAGCCAGCTTACAAACAAATAGGAAGTATGATGACACCAAATTTAAACTAGAGGCCAAATGGCAAAGTTTTCTTTCCTAAGCACCTGTTACGGGAGATATCACCAACAATGGATGTGAGCAGCGCCAACAACAAGGCTTTCAAACTCAAGGCCAACTGGGAAGTTTGAATGCTAAAAGTCCATTAGAGAGTAGAAGTGTGAAGTCACTTGGGCTGTAGCCTGAAGAAGCCAACGAGAAAGGTTGCCAATAATTCTCAAAGTTTGGCTGGTAACTTGGACAGTTTTTGGTTTGAAAAAGGGCATTTTACGTTGAGGTTTCGTAATCATAATGTTCAAAGTATTAACGGTTTAACTCGCTCAACTGTTTTTGCACATCGGTGAATTTTCGATCATTCCCTCGGATCTTCTTCAGGCCTAATTAAAGTTATATACACTATTTATACACATATTCATGACGAATTTCCGGAGCACTACATCCCGTCCTTCTTCTTTGCTGGTAGTGGTTGGTGGTGGCCGTTCTGCGAGTTTGAATTTAATTGTTTTATGGCCCCTGTTGGGATTGGGTCGGCTTGGGTTTGCTTCAGTGCTGGGATGGGTTTTCGTTGTAGGTGGTGGGGAACGAGTGCATTTACGTTTCTGAAGGCCCCTTTGGCGAGATTGCAGGGGGTTGGTTTTTGGATATGTATGGCGATCAAGAGAAGAAGCTGTACCCCAGACTAGCCTTAGGATCCATCGCCATAGATCTCCAAAATCCAACCCTTCAGAAACGTAAATGCACTCGTTCCCCACCACCTACAACGAAAACCCATTCCAGCACTGAAGCAAACCCAAGCCGACCCAATCCTAACAGGGGCCATAAAACAATTAAATTCAAACTTGCAGAACGGCCACCACCAACCACTACGAGCAAAGAAGGAGGAAAAATTTGTCATGAATATGTGTAAATAGTGTATATAACTTTAATTAGGCCTGAAAAAGATCCGAGGGAAGGATCGAAAGTTCCCCGACGTGCAAAAACAGTTGAGTGAGTTAAACCTTTAATACTTTGAACATTATGACAGTTTTTGGTGCTGCGTTTTGACTGCAAGTTATTTTATAATGAACATCAACCAAAGTATTTGTCCCGTACCAGAGGTTTTTCGTTAGAAGTAAGTACTTTGCAGATAATAAGAAACCAGTATTCATCAGTCTTCTTCACGCAATTACCGTGTGGTCCGTACTTCAGTTTACATAGCTGTGTGCAGTTTTGAAAAACGGCGGCGTACGCTCTATGAAACCATCAACGTAGGAATTTCCAATAACCAACACTAAAGTTATACTGCAATCTCGGACAAGGCCCAACGTGTGAAGCACCTAATGATGACAGACTTCAGTTTGGGTTTTGGATCAATTCATGGGATTTCACCACCACATAGGTAGGGGTCTGACAAGTGTGACATGTAGGCACCAGCATTTGTGGTTGGTGTAGCCGGCATTTAGTGCTATACGACGAAACATATGCTTATGCCAGTATACTTTTACTAACATTAAACAATAGAGTTCCGGGAGGGAGATTACTCAATTGGTACACGTGGGCAATGACGTTTTCGTATTACCTATGTCACCCTGGCACGGGCTGGGTTACATACCATCCATTGCCATGGCCGAGGTCAGCTTGCACTCTACTTTTACTGTGGCGATTTGATAACATTATTAACTTTAATTTTCGGTGATTACACACAGTGTCTGTGGTAGCCCTTTCATCTTCTTCAGAAGTAAAAAATGAAGCACAAAACGTTCTAAGCTAGATCACTTCATTTTGAAATTTGCGCTG
>JAHWFP010170077.1:0-20008 GCA_023313725.1 Lithobius niger
AAGTGTATGATAGACAGACGAGTCCTTTGGCTCAACTTTGTGGAAGGGGGGGGCGGGGGGGTAGACAGGCACGTTGGTGGCAAGGTTTCACTCGTTCGTGTTTATCGATATTGTTTGGAGCGAATAATTTGGTATGTGAGGTATTAGGGATAAAATGACATTGCTGGACAGTCGAGATTGAAGTAATTCATTTTGTGCGTTTGTAGTTTGAGAATTGTTTCAAAATTACGGTAATAGACGAATAGGCGTATCGGTATGAATGAAAGTCATTCCATTTTAGTTTGTGGAGGTGGAAGGGGGGAGTTAGACGGAGTCAATAAACTTAGATATGGGCCAGACATGTGAGAGTTGGCAGGTATAACTCAGGACATAACTCATTCAGGACATCCTGGCGAGTTAAGTAATTCCTTTTTGTACGTTTTTATTGCATTACTTTTTTGGACGCTGTATTTGGTTGTTGGTGTATATGCGTTCCCAGTTGCGTGATCCGGAAATGTCAAAAGTGTGGGTTATCGGCAAAAAATGAGGGGTAACTTGATAACCCACACTTTTTGCGATGATGCTCACTTCTGCTCACGATTAACGGGATTTAACCTACGGAAATTTAACATAGCGTTGAGATAGTGTGACGTCACAGCCGTGGTATAAGATTTAGTTGGAGCATATGGAAAGTTCTGTAAGAAGGAAGACCGTACGTTTCTTTTTCGCAGAGCGCTTTAGCGATACTAGGGTATGGTGTAAAGGCAACATCAATACGACACATTTCACGTTTAATTAATTCCGGTTTTGTATGCGCAATTTGGCGTTAATTGCACACCATACCCTTGTTTTGTTAAAGTGCATCTAGAAAAGAAATGCACAGTTTGAGACTGTTGTGGGACACTGTTCCAGAGTAGGTCAGATTACACTTAGAGCATCCAGCTCGGCAAACCGTTGTACTATAAAATTATGTACTATAGTATATTGGTGTTATATATTTCAATCAAGTATTCATCTGATGGTGTATCGAGTTTTGATACGTTAAAAGATCGAGCTATCACGTGGTTCGTTAAAATCCGGTTTACATAAAAACTGATTCCTTCTTGTCTTGCTCCTGAAAGCTTCGTATATGAATGGGAGATACTATAATACATTATTTATTTTCTATTTTCTATAGTCTCATTTTCTCACAGTAGTTCCTATGAAGCAAGCAAACACGGCAACGAAACACCGGAACCAGTAAAAGACTCCAACGCCGATCTTTGGAAGTGCATGTGGATAGCTCTTCCACCACGCGCGAGATTTGCAGTAGAAATCTTAAAAGAAGAGAATGCGTTGTTGGCAGTGTTATTTTTAACCACTTCTAATTATTTTATGCATGCTTCACACTAAAAGAACTTTTGCGATGAGACATTATAGCAAATGCCTTTATGGTTTTCACGTTGCTCGGGGTCACTAGCCTTATAGATCGGGTTCACTTACTAAAAATCGGCATAGCCTTGCAACGGAAAACTCGAATATCTCCGAAAATACCCGAGGTAGGATTTCCATCTCGAATTCATTAATTTCAGGCAACAAAACTCCCTTGTCGTGAAATTTCAACCAAATCAGAACAATACTGCGAGTGTTAATTGTCGTGTCCCAGACAGACAAACGTAAAACAGACAGAACTCCAAATTCAGTCGAACATTAAACCTCGCTCGCTCTGCTAGAATTTTAAATCCCCGCTTTCTTCAGGACTGGACTGACAGAAAATGGTCAATTTGGATGTGATTTCGTGCTCAAAAAATGCAATTTCAATTCTATTTTTTTTTAAATTTTGGTGAGGGGGGGGGGCACGGAAGCTATAAATGTATGCTCATGGAATCGGATATATTGTGCAATTTATTTGTTAAACAAGTCTTTAAAAAAATAGTGTGTAAAATAGAGTCAAGCATGCGATAATAAATATGAAGCCAAATTATTGAAAACCATTCTTTTAAAATGATTCAACAATGCATCCACTTCACAGACAGAATTTGATTACGTTATACACCTCCCTTTAACCCCTCCCCCCCCACCTTCCTCAGCCCGTCCACTTCGCTCTATTCCCATAATTTCTCCGTTATTAGCTAAATGTTTTGAGGCTAATGATTTAAAATGGCTGTTAGTGTGTCACTATGGCGGTCAACCAATGTTTGGTAGCCGTGCAGTGAAGCTCACGCAAGTCGATGAGGGGGAGCTTTCTCCGCACCACGTCCTTCACTTCAGTTCAACTGTGAATTTTTTGTGTGAAGGGATGCCGTAAATATGGCACCGGTCATTATTCTTGTCTGGGGGGGAGGAAGGATTGAAAATGTGACCTCCACATTTCGATGACCCCCTAACTCCCAAGACCCTGAAAAAAAAAACTAAACCCTCCCCCTATCCAAGGTCCAAAAATGTTGCCAGCACCCCCTCCCCTTCCACCGCAAAAAGTCAGCTTTTCTTATGGCTTTTCTGGTTAAGTGTAGATTATTTCCTCTGCATTTATTAAAAAAAAAATGGCATTTCGCATCGACAGGTTCTTAGCTGTGTGGAAAAAAACGAGCCGTGACTTAAAGTATGTTCTTGAAAAGTTTCATGATTCATGAAGGTAGAATAACTTTTGATGAGGGATGCATTGCATATTGGCACTACTAAGGCAGGTCGAGTCAGCATGTCATGATCTTCACAACACCAACACGTGTAAAAACAAAAATATCCGATGGTCCAAAAATTTTTTTTGAAGTGGTTTTTAAGAACTATTCACCGGATAACATTAGGATTACCACAAAAATCTAATAAAAACTTACTTGATGGGCAGTTTGTCCCTACCCCTACAAGAGGCTACTGAGTTTTTAGAAATTTTGATTGCTGAAAGTGTCATTTTTTAGGTCGGAAAGTGACATTTTCCTCTAGTTTTTTCGTGACTGCTCTTAACGGGCCTAAAAAATGTATGACCCCTCTTGAGAGGGCCCAAAGAATCCACGAGATTCCCCCTCCCCCCCATAAATAAATTATGACCGGTCCCTAATTTGATTTTAAGCCCCAAGACACTTTTGTGGGAAAGCTTTGTTTTGCTTAAATCTGGTAATTCATAGTGGGGGTATTACATGGCAAAAAAAAATATAAAAAAAATCAAAAAAAAAAAAAATCATTGCAACAACCAAATCAGCGCAAAAAGAATTGCATGTAAAAAATTTGAAATGAAATGAAATTGCACAACGGCTCGAAAACTTGTGGCGAAAAACAGCCAGACATTACACAGGCTGAGAAACTCCCTATAGCTTGCTCCGCTTCACACCGCACCTTGGTAAAATGACGTTATCGACTTGTGCAGCAAAACAACCAACGTGATTTATTTACGATGTTTATTTAAATGTAAAATTTAGTCGAATTGCGTTCCGTTATTTATTCACTTTTGTTGTGTTTTGATTATTTTATTTACAGAAGTAAAAACACACACACACACACACACACACACACAAAAACTTAGGTTCGTAATGTGAAATACCGTTAAAACTTCTATAGCGATTTCATTCATGCTTCGCCTTCGTAAGTTATTTTATTGATTAATGGTTTTGTTTTTCTCCTCCATTTCGCCACGTCATTTTGAGTTACCGCTTGCGAACTGGGAAACCCTATGAGAATTCCTGGACTGAGTGAGGGGGTGGAGGTAGGGGGGTGGGAGAGGGGAGGTGCACGCCATTGAGGGAGGAGCGACCATCCTTCCGTTTCTCCCGCGTAAAATTCTTCACCCTTTGCGTACTATAGGGCATAGGTCTTAACTTAAATGGAAGCAGGTGTATGATACATGTAAGGTTGAGTAACATAATAGCAAAAAAAAACGTTAAAGAGTGTAGAGCAGGATGTAAGACTGTCTTAAAAAACAATCCTTAAAATCAGTGAAACAAGAAAACCCCGCGTATAACGTATACCACAACGCATTGTTACACCCGCATGCCAGAAAATCCGATCAAGGGCCATGTCGGGCGAAAGGTGTGTAAGAGGACGGTCAAACCATTTCTATAGAAATACCCTCGGATGTTAGGGGACATTCAAGTATTACGTCATCTGGAAGGCGGGGTAGGGGCTTCGTTTATTGGTAACGATTGTTGACGAGAGGGGGAGGGAGATGGCCAGTTGATGACGTAAGGACCATTATCCCAGTAAAATGGATGGAAATACGCAAAAAAAAAAGCGTCCTCAGAAAAAAACTGTGCGTATGCAGGTAAAAACACCTCGGGGAGGAGAAGCTGGGGTTAAAGTTAGTAATACTGGAGGGGGTTGAATATTGATGACGAAGTGGGAGGGGGGTTGAAAATGGCAAATTTCTTGATGACGTAATACTTGAACCCTCCCATAGACACTCAGATTCTGTTTTGTTGTTGTATTAAAATTGTTGACCCTTACCATAGATTTTTGCACTCACATTTGACCTCTCACACTCATACTTGAGTAGATTTCTGGAATCATAATCCAAATTAAATCACACTTGATTTTATACTACATTCGAACTAACTAATTCTATGTTACCACATTAAATATTTAATTCATGTAATTAACTTATATTATTTTAACTCGGTACATGCGTACTATAAGCTGGTAATAATTATAGCTGGTGTACCATCAATTTCTTTCCTCTGAAAGTAAAAAATGCTCACCTAAGGGCAAATTTGACAGTGTATAAAAAACTTACAATTTTACAGGGTGTCCCAAAAGTCCTAGAACACCCTCACAACTTTTTAAGGGGTTGAAGGAAAATAGTGAAACTTTGGCAATGTAAGTTTGGTTGAAGGATCTACCTTTTCGTACAACCGGCATTACAACAGCCCCCCTTGGGGGAGCCCCAACTTAGAAATTTTCAGTGGAATGGGGGGTAAAGGAATACTTTATTTGAAAGGGCTTCATTAGGCGAGTAAATTGCCGCAACGATAGCTTCGATACGATGAGCCCATCCAAAATGGCAGCCGGTCATACATTAGGAATTTTCTCTACATCCCTATGTCTTACTCATGCTAAAGTCGTCGTAAAGGGACGTAGGTGGCAGCAAAATGTTTCGTTCAATTTAGTTCGATCACACCTACAATGTCCTTTGCGGTTTAAAACCCTGAGTGTAACCCCCGTTCGGAGGAGCACTGAGGCTCACACTCTGGGCTTCAAACCGCAAAAGTCTTCGTAGGTGTGATCGAACTAAATTGAACGAAGCATTTTGCTGCCACCTACGTCCCTTTACGACGACTTTATCATGAATAAGATAGGGATGGAGAGAAAATTCCTAATGTTTGACCGGCTGCCATTTTGACTGTGTTTAGACTTGTTTCTGAACCAACGAAGGTAGGTTTATGAGCAGTAATGGTCGTACTTCAGTTCACGACTTGGAATTAACTAACTGAATTCTATTTTTGGAATCGGTGAAACTGAGTTGCATATAGTATAGGAAGACTTCATATAATGAATTGGTGGAATTAATGGTATTATTTCCAGATCCACTGACATGGAATGAACTAGATTCGGTATGTTGCAAGAATTAAAAAAATGACTTCGTGTGAATTTAACTGATACTAAGTCCATCTCTGTGCACGTTAGCTTGACTGCCAGTCATTTATCGGTAAAGCAATGCATGGTTTTGATTTGATGATGATTGGTTGAAGATGCCTCGTTTTCACGTAATTGATTTTGATCTTATTGCAGAATAATACAACAGGCTAATTCTAAAAAACAAAAAAAACAAAATCGTTTAAATTTGGGGTAGTTTCAAATTTTGCCAGAATTTGTTCGAAATTTTACTCGAATACTTGGGTGAAATTCTGTGGGCATAGCCAAAACATTTGCTGAACTTACTGGGAATTGAATGGAACGGGTATTGGATTGGCTCAGCGGACATCAAGAATTGGAACTGATGTGACACAATGAAAAATGAAAAGTGTAACTAGAGTGGATTTGAAGTATTAAATAAAGAATACGGTACTTTGGCCAAGAGTAATGACTTGATTTGAAGTGAACTTTCTGCACGCATTGGAATTGGAATTGCTTCTCAATGAAAATGAGCTAGAAATGGAGCTGACTTTGACTAGCCATTCGCTAAACAAACGGAATTGTGTTCATTACCGTGTACGAGTTTTAAGTTGCTGCAAGTGTAGCTTGCCCAATTGGTACGCGTGGTCATAACTGGAAACTTATTGTCCCAACCTCTCGTCTTGACTGTCGCCGAAACCTTTTTGCGGTACGGATTGTCCCAATCTGGAATGCCCTTGGGTCCAGCACGGTAAATGCACCTACTGTCCCGGCCTTCTGTATATAGATTATTGAAAGCTGAACCAGTGCACACATTTTTAAAACGCCCATTGCCAGAAAGTTTTTAAATTTTTAATTTTTAGGTTTTTAGGTTTTAAATTTTTACATTTTGGTTTTTGATTTTTAAATGTTAATTTTTAATTTTTAATTAATATTTTTAAATTTTGATTGCCCAGGAACGGAGTAAGTGGCTCCACAGCCCTTCCGTCTTCCTTCCACACATTGGTGGTAAATTTTATTATTATTATTATTATTATTAACTGTTCAGCAAAATTAATGAATAGCAAGGTGGACCGGGCCGTAACATTAGCTACAGACGGTGGATTAAATCAGTACCCAGTACGCTAAAGCAGTCCCATTCCCTAAATGCTAATCAGTAACAATCCTTAGAATTATCAAGGTATGCAAGCTTCAGCACGAATTTCCATGTTAAACGTCAGACTTTGAAACCCTACACTTTCCCACAGAATTGACTAAGACCAACGAAATTCTGTATTTTTGGGGGTCGTGTCATAATTTTACTGTATGAAAAGTTTTAAGGAAAACAATCAAACCGTTTGGCCTCCACAACGTGGCCATTGTTGTTGTTGTTGTTGTTGTTGTGACTCTTTGCCCTCACCTGGAGATTGAACCAATGACCCGATTGTCAATCTTTACAGCTTAAGACGTAGGTGAATAAGGCTTAGTGCCTTTTGAATGCTATTTTAATGTTGCTGTACAAATACAAAGACACCATTATTAAAAAAACGCTTAAGCGTATAAAATGCGGTTGTAATCCTTAAAAAAACGTAATACTACAAATACAAGAAAAGATATGTAAGCCGTTAGTGTCGCACAAATACGTGTGAAAGAAGTCACAGCTTGTTTTTTTTTTAACGTTGAAGACATTTTTACAGGTATAGTGCTAGTCCGATGGCTTAAGTCCGTATTTTTTATGCTTAAGCGTTTTTTTTAATACTAATATAAGGCACATAGCTATAGTAAAACCCAAAAACAAATAAGTTGTGGAACTTGCCATTTATGGGTTGAAATTTTCCAGTGCCAAACACATAACACAGAAGGGACAAGATACAAGTTTTTACGGGTTTGGATTTCTTGCACTACTTCCATGCTTCACATCGACTTTACTAAAAAAAAAAAAAAAAGGCTTTGAAGCGTCTTCGCCCCTTTGCAGTGTTGTCTCATTGTTTTCTTGTTTCATTATTGTATTTGGATAATGTTAACATCTTTTGGCGTCACTATTGACCGTTTCATTTCTTTTCCTTCATTATTCTCGTTAAAGCAACATACCGCCTGCGTTATAACCTTCCGCCTGCCTCACAACGCCCATGCGACGATCACATCCGCATATTTACCACAGCTAAGGTCAACTGAGACGATAGCTTCGTTCCTCGCAACGAAAACGTAGCTACTGTCTCAATTGGCATTGCGCCTAATAGTCCAGCCAGCGTGAACCCATTGATTGTGTCGTCACAAACTGGAATGATTCTCGTATTTTAAAATCACAATTTATAATTTTCTAGGCTACTGTCTTATAATTTTGCTTCGGCGATCTATTGGAATAATTAATTTTAATTTTTACCGCATTCGTCTATTCGATTTTAGATCTCATGGTAATTATTAGAAAATTAGTAGATGTGCACACAGAGATGAAACGTCATGATTATTGTACGCGCGCAATGCATGATTTAGTGACGGGTCGTTAGTAAATAAAGTTGCAGTATATTCAACAAAAAATCTCCTAGACGCCACATTTTAAAAAGGATTTTTAGCAAGGGAAAGACTAACGGTAAGGAAATAGACCTTTGGGGCCGTACTTGATGCGGAGGATCGAGAAAAATGGCGCTGGGAGGGATATCCCTTTAATGCGGTGGGGAAATAACAATTCTGAAACAATACTACAATGAAATGGCATTGTCAAGGACATTGTACGAAAACCTGCAATCGTGGGTCTAGACGTGCATCGTGGGTCGTGGGGCTTCGTCGGGCAGATGACCGGGTGCGGTTAACGCTCGCTAAAATCCTTTGACCCTTTTTTTTGTCGTGGGTCTAGACATGGCCATTGCAATCTAATGCACAGCCTTTGAGGCCGCATGAAGCTAAAAAAAACAAAATACAAGACGGATCAAAGACAACTTGAAAAACAAACTGAGATATCATGTCTTCCGTTGGGCTAACAAAAACGCAAAGGGGATAACAAACGGGCCAAAAATTTTTAAGTTTTGCGTAAAATTCTACATCCGTCGAGCTTGTTTTACAATTTCTGTTGAACTGTCCCGTTTTCAGGCACAGCCTGGTCGGTCACGACGACTTTGCATCTTTTTAGCGAGGCCTACAGGTCACATAGCACAGGATTTAAGCCTATTTGCACGCTAACCCAATCCCGTAACGACCTAAACCTAATCTCCCTCGCTCACTTCACTCGTGAACTTAACCTTCAATTTGTGCAGCTGAGTGCACGGTAGGTATGGCGTTGGTAGTCATGACAACGCCTATGCATTTTTTAAGTTTTTTTTTTAACATATCGTTCCTTTTTAAGCAACGTAGCACGTGCACATGACAAATGGTAGCAAGTTTTTGTCGGATAATAATGCTACATTAGCCCTAAATACGTGCCTTTTTATTAGGAGTAATCTATTCCGAAGTTGATCGCGGATTTGTTTTTTTTTTTTATTGGGGGAGGGGGAGGGCGGTTGGTTTGTAGGTAAATGCAATACGCAACGTAGTTAAGTAAGTGTGAAATAGGGGCAGCGAGGAGTGTCATGTTTATTTTGCATCGTATGGCAAGCCGGCCATGCTAATGATTTTAAAGTCCGTTTCCCAGTGGCTTAAAGCGGAAGAAACTATTTAAATGGTCAATTTTTATCATTGTCGTATATGGAGTGATATTCTCTCATCGATTGCGTCACTGGAAGAACGCGTAAGGGAAAGGTCGAGCATTACCAGCGCTCCTCTGAAGAGGCCTCCACAAAACCAAAGTGTAAAAATATAACGGCTTTCTTTTAATTAACAATTTATGATTTTTTTTTTTTTGCTTTAGGCGATGTGAAGAAGGTGTCTCCAGGGATACGGGAGGGTCACTGTGAAATACTTCACTATGGCTCCTCTCCAGACGCCGCTCGGGGAGCTAACAGCACTTCCCCAGACCCGCTATATGATTTTACTTGTTACCATCCATAAATTTTATCCTGGCTGCCCCACTAACCATTACTACAAAGGAGACCAACCACAAAGACCCCCCCCACCAAATATATAAAATTTAGTTAGTAGTCATGTGATTACCTAAACAAACGGAAATTTCCTGTAAATATTAGTTTGAAAGGAAGAAACACAACGACAGTGGAGCCAACATTGTGGACTGCTAAAAATGGAAGGTGAGCAGGAATTGTGACGAAAAAAATTCACGGGAATTGAACCGACGACTTTAGAAGATTGAGCCTCCAATGACTACGCTACCTCAAGAAGCCGCCAAGTGTCCGAAAAGAGTCGACCTTTGAAAATAGAGATATCATGCAACCAAGGAAAGGCCGCCAAGGTAAATCCTATTAGCCAGCAACCTTAACGCACTGGCATCTTCTTTAATTTCTCTTTCAGCCATGATGCTTCTCTGCACATTTTTCTAATTGATAAAATGTATATTTCACAGCTATAATATTGTACAGTTTTAAGCACAACATGTTTCAGTAGTCTAGAAAATATTCAGACAAATAAATTAAGGATGAGGGCATTGGGCCAAGTTTGCTGGCTAATAGGGTTAACCTTGGCAGCTTTTCCCTGGTTGAATGATGTCACTACTTCCAAAGCCGACTCTTTTCGGACACTTTGCAGCTTCTCTGCACCAGCAGCTTGGCTTTCTTCAAGTCAAGTCGTCTCCTTTCCGTTGATACTAAGTTGATGATACACACACTAACTTTTCAATATTTCAGATTCAAGATTTCTGGACTAGTTTTGGTTTTGAGTGGATAATAACTACTAGGAATGAAAATAAGCAGCAACAATGTTGGGAAAAATCATATGTCATCATGGCAAGTTACAACAATATTGATAATTTTCCAGTTTGCATCCAGTGCACATTAAATCAACTCTAACTCACTGGCGGTGACGCCTGAAATTTTTTTTCGTCATTACTGCTGCTTACTTGTCATAATTAGCAGTTCATAATGTGGGCTCCAGTGTGCTTTTAGTTTGTCTATAATAAAGAAAAATCCATTAATGATTTTGGACCGCAATTTCACTATTTTGAGTTTTTTTGCTTCTATGTTTCTCATTACAGAATGGAAAGCCAGATAGGCTCAGTTTGTGATCAATAAACAGATGAGAACCTATTTCCGTTTCCTTTTGGACTTAAATGTCAGAATGCTTGGTCTGAGAATTAAAATGTCGACCTTTGAGACCTTCTGATCAGTGCCGCAATTAATAGGGGTGCAAAGGATACAAGGCCCCCGTGCATACTAGGCAAGGAGGCCCAAAATTCAAAGGAGGGGTCCCAACTTTGTTCTTAAAACTACTGTAAAATAGGCCACAACCTGGCACCCTAAATTGTTTAATCTTTTGGGGCCCTACATTTTATTTTTGCACCCTCCTTTGAAAAAGTCTAGTTACGGCACTGCTCCTGAGCCCCTAAATGTGGGGTGTCGTCTTGTGGACTCTCCTACCAGGCTGTCTGAATGTAAGTCCATAAGACCACAGAAATGGTTTCGCATAGGTATTTCATTCTCATCTGTTTTTTCTTCTTTGCTTGATACGTCTCCTTTAGTCGCCCCCCCCCCCGGGGGCCCGCGCCCACTTGGAAAAAAAACTACTTAAACTTATTGTAGGCAGTGTTCACCCCTTTATGTTCCGAACGACTCGGCACGTCTCCTCTTCATGGTCGATTACGCAATTGCGAGTGAGGCAGGCACTGGCGCCGGCCGGCAGGGAAGGGCATCTAGACTTCAATCTCAGTTTATTACAGATCCGTGGTCTGGCCTTGCAGCTCGTACAATGAGCTTGCTTGTATAGCAAAGATGAAGCAATATTAAAAACACGGGCTTCACAATCCACCATGACACATCGTTGTGCCAACCAACAAATCCCGTAGCCTCGCCTTATAAGGCGACTGCCCACCACTGAGCTTTATACGCAGCTATTTCGCGCCGTGTCTGTCTGCTCTAGTCTAGCAGGGTCAGAACGAGGACGCGTCTGACCGTTTGACTGACACCCCCAAGCTAAAAATTTGAAGAAAAAAAAAAACCGATGGCAAAGATTGATTTACGAATTACCTGGCAGGTGCCTTGATTTTTTGACGTAATAAGCCTAAAAGCCTAACCGGAATATTTCGTGACTAATTTGTCAGGCTTGTTGAGTACAGAAGGCTGCTACTTGTTGCAAACTTCTTTGGATTCAAGCCTCGTATTTCGTGACCACTGACTTTTAACCAACCCATTCGCTGCTGATACGTAGTGCAGCGTAACCTCACGTCCGAAAGAATGTTTTTGTTTTTGTGTTTTTGCATTTTCCTTCGTGGCATAGTAATATATTTTAATAGTTGCAAATTGGTGTTGTGCAATGAGGGTTAGGCATGAATTGAACAACAGGCCCTGCTTAAAGGCCCCGAGCTGTACAGGGATGGTGGGATGGGGAAGGGGTGAGGGGGGGGGGGGTACCCTATACTTAAAATTTGCTTGACTTTGGTTTACGGTTTATATGTATGAGGCTAACAACTTTTAGGGATCTTAGAAACTGCCATCTTCGAGGCATAAACTAATTTTAATCAAATGTAAAATGACGTTTTTACGCAGGAGTACGTTCCAGTGACAGAAACGGCCCTTGGATATTAACCAATGTATTCTCCACGGGCCGAGCTCACACCTCTCCCATAGACCCTTAATTGTTGTAATGTGTGCCAATGGGAGGAGAACCCCAAAATCATAACGGACACGCAACAAAAACTCTGTCGCCGGGCCAACGCATGAGGAGAAGAATCTCAATTTGCTTAAAGCGAGATCGAGAGCTTTTATCTCAACCGGCCTTACTACTGCTCTGGGTGTTGACAGTAATCGAAACTTATAGCGGTGTTGTTTCTTAAGTTTCGTAAATTAAGGATTTCGTCATTAAATCTCTGAGGCTCCTTATCTTAAATGCAACCATCAAATCCTAAAAAAAGAGATACAGCATGAGAATAAAAAAAGCCATGCATTGTGAAGCTAAAACGAAAATAATGAATTAAACCATAGATCAACTTGGTGTCTTGTAAAACATGAAAAGAACCATTGGGCTATGTCTGTTCGCTTTGAACGGAATCTCTGGACCTGCTCTACAAACACGCCAAACTGTCCGAGTAGTCACTGCTTCTTTTTTTTTCCATTCCTTTTTGTAGGCGTTGGGTATTAAAGGGATATACATCCCAGCGCCATTTTTCTCGATCCACCACATCAAGTATGGCCCCAAAGGTCTATTTCCTTACCGTTAGTCATTCCCTAGCTAAAAATCCTTTTTAAAATGTGGCGTCTAGGAGATTTTCTGTTGAATAGAATGGAACTTTATTTACTAACGACCCGTCACTAAATGATGCATTGCGCACGTACAATAATCATGACGTTTCATCTGTGTGTGTGTGTACACCTACTAATTTTCTAATAATTACCATGAGATCTAAAATCTAATAGACTAATGCGGTAAAAATTAAAATTAATTATTCCAATAGATCGCCGAAGCAAAATTATAAGACACTAGCCTAGAAAATTATAAATTGTTATTTTAAAATACGAGAATCATTCCGGTTTGTGACGACACAATCGTTGACTTGATTCTGTCTCGTGTACTATTCACGAAGCCAACCGAGACAGCAGCTATGCGAGGAACGCAGCTACCACCCCAGCCGACCTTGGTACTGTAATTGCTCGGATGATGATCTGCGCGTAGCTGTAATTTGGCACGCGGAATGTTATAAGGCAGGCCGGGTGTCCCTTTAAAAAGTTACGTTTTTTACGATTTTACATTTTACGACGTAATTGGTAAATGTTGAAAAGGTTTACACATAGGAATTTGCATGCAATTCACACCATTCTTTTAAAAATCTCACCCGTTTCGGAAATTATTCCTCATAAGAACGGTAATAAATTGCGCCGTTTGTCTTGCCTACGCGTTGCAGTTGGTTTTTCAGAGCGGAAAGGCTGGAATTTTTCACGCTTCTGTTCCCATGACCATAATAATTCTGACATTTAAGGGATTATCGTGCTCTAATAATAATCCAGTCGAATATCATTATTATTAAAGTGTCAAACATTAAAACAAAAAATGTGTCCTTGACTGCAGTTTAATTACCGTTTATTAAAACTCATGCTGCCTATTTTTTTTATTAGTTTTTTTTAAAAGGAAATGTGAGAAATGAACAGGTTCCCAGAGAAAGCATTTTGGCTGATTAGAGATTTGAACAACAATTTCTGTATTAATTAAAAGTTCGATTTTTTTATTAACCATTTTTTAACCTTGCAGCCTCAGTAAAAATGGGGCAAGGTTTTACATTGTTTTACCACCCCTGGTAAAATTGGAACCTTTTGTCATGGCAACCACGTTTTAAAAGAAAGTATAACTATCTCGGTAACTATGAAGAAAGATGCTGTAACCATGGTCAGGCCTGCCCATCCCCCCTATGGTGCAAGACGCAGCACCCCCCCCCCCCAAAAAAAAAATTCAAAATCCGCCTCCTTCCAGCTAGAGGGTATGGGGGAGTGGTGCAAGCTCCTCCAGCGGGGTCATTTAAAAAAATATATTACAAAAATGGAATTTTGCGAAAAGTACAGGGTCACCCCCCCCCCCCCCACCTTCGGTCACGCTGTTGGTGGCGATGGGTTAAGAAGGAAATGATTACTAGCAAATCAAACTGCCAAGTCAGTCTTCAGTTTTGACAATTTTATCAGACTTTAAAATATGATGCCTGTGAAAATAATCATGCTGCTTAATGTAGTAACTAATGGTCTAACGTAGCAAATCAATTTTCATTTTTCCACTGTACACAATTTTCGTGAAGTTTATTGATATCACAAATTCACATGAATTCAAAGAAAACGAGCTGGTTTTATTTTTAATTATTTACATGACATTTCTGCATTTACTGAGACACCACTTAAATTACGGCACTGATGACATAGCAGCAAATAAAACGGCCAACTCGATTTTCAGCTTCTTGTTTTTTTCCAAATTTAAACGAAATTTTATATCGTCATGCAGACTGTCCTTCTCTTCGGACTGTTCATCGAAGACAATCTGCAATCTGGATAGTGATGGGAGGGGGGGGGGGCGTTGGGGGGGCTGAGAATGCTTTCCCGATGCCCCTGTGCCCCAACTGTGGTGCAACCCCTGAATGTAGTGCAGCCTTTGCGAATGTGTTACATTTTTTAAAAGGAGTGGGAGAGGCCACTTAAATTTTTATTTATAGAGAAGTTAAAAAGACATTTTGGCATTAAAATTTTAGTACCGCGTCCCCTTTAACAAAATGGTGTATTTGCCTCTGATGCTGGATTTATTAATATTTAGAAATACTTAATTTCGTGATGCAGTCTTATATTCTTATAAGTTTCTACCAAAAAGTACCACGTGAACAAAAGCAAATTTGACCTAAGCCCATCAGTTTTCAAGCCGGTGTCATATACAGGACTTGCCGAGACGCATCCCTGGAGGGTGTGGGGATTGGGGGTGGGGGAGATACAGAAAAGAACGGAGAAGAGGGGAAAGCGATTAGGAATTTTGTACACACAGACTACTTCCAAAATCTAGATGTGCTTAATTAGAGACCATTCCACATTTTCAAAAAAAATTCTCTCATCAACGACAAAAAAAAAAGTTGGATTCGTTTTAATTTAGTCCCCCCCCCCCCCAAATCTCATGACGCAAACTGCGTCGTGTCCCCCTCCCCCCCTTGTGGGCAGCCCTGACCATGGTTTAGAGGAGATTCAACTATATGGTCTAACCGTGGTACCCCTGATGGATGTGTGGTGTTAGCATGATTACAGCATAGTGGCGTGCACACGCGCGGGTGTGTGCGTGGGGGTGGTGGTGGTGGTGGGGGGGGGGGGGGTTGCAAGGGGGATTTTAGAAACCTGCACATATTTTTTTTTGTGTCGACTCTGCAAATTTTACAAACATGATGTTATTTTTATTAAATTTATCCTAAGGCCAGTCAAAGTTTGTAGAAATTTTCATCCGACATACCTCTCGAATAAAGATCGAGGCAAACAAAATGTTACGGAACAACTATTGTTTTTTAGGTAGAGGTTTTGACTGGTGCAGCGGTGCCTGAGACTACTTTGCATGGCCTAAATCGAGTACGCTTAAAACGTCACCTCCCCAAAATGATGATGCCCTTTTACCAAGTTTGCCCCAGCCCTCCCCTCGGGGGGGGGGGGGGGTGAGGACTGTGCAAGCCACTGTTATAATTGTTCAATCATAATAAACTGTCTTATAAACCATTGTTAAAGAGTCATTTTCTCACAGTTACACGTTCCTTTAAACTATGATTGCCATGGTAAGACTGTTTAACTTTGTCACACACAGTTGTGAAAGCCACGGTAAAACCATTTTTCATTTTTGCTGGGGATAGATTGTCTCAGGACGGAGAGGGACAATTTTGCTAGGAAATGCCAAAATCTGTTCCTAATATCTGTATTTTTCAAAACCAAAAGGAGTTCATAAGAAGAGAAGTCAAACCCGACGATTCGAACAGGTAAACTTCCGATCATGGATAAGCACAGAGTATGTTCAGATAGATCCCACAGCCAATGGTAGTGTGACCAGCAGGTCGCTCAGCTTCTTCAGTCAAGAATGGCTGACCTGCATTGCTCATCCAACAAAAAAAATTTACAAAACACTACAAATTTAGAAAAAAATACACGCAGCTTGCTCAAACGAAACGAAATCTGAAAGCAGTCTAGTCTACAGCATGATTTATTTTGCACGGTAGTGAAAAATTCCAATATCGAACGATACCAAACATCGTCCGTGCTTTGGGAAAATTTCCGGAGAAATAACAAAAAACTAGCCTGTTTTGAATTAAAGGGGCACACCTTCTTACTATATTCGAGCGTCCTGCGTGAAATAGCATTTGCAGCGGCATTTACATAGGTTAGAGTGAATGTAGCAAAACCGCTTCTCACGAGGGAAAAAACAGGAAAATGAGAGCCTTTGCAACATTTACACCAATCTGAAGTAATGTTGCAAAACAGCCATACAGGAACGCCAAACGGGAGAAATGTACCTTTAATTGCCACTAACGAGCATCACGGCAAACGTGAAGGCTGAGAACTTCCTGGCGCGTTTTTGGCTCGTTCAGGCTCGTTCCATATTTTACAAGACTCCTGTTTTGACTTCGGATCAGTTAAACCATACCTTAAAGCAACATACCGCTTGCCTTATAACCTTCCGCCTGCCTCACAACACCCACGCGACGATCACATCAGCGTATTTACCACAGCTAAGGTCAACTGAGACGGTAGCTTCGTTCCTCGCAATGAAAATCATAGCTACTGTCTCAATTGGCATTGCGCCTGATAGTCCAGCCAGCGTGAACCCATTGATTGTGTCGTCACAAACCGGAATGATTCTCGTATTTTAAAATCACAATTTATAATTTTCTAGGCTAGTGTATTATAATTTTGCTTCGGCGATCTATTGGAATAATTAATTTTAATTTTTACCGTATTAGTCTATTAGATTTTAGATCTCATGGTAATTATTAGAAAATTAGTAGATGTACGCACAGAGATGAAACGTCATGATTATTGTACGCGCGCAATGCATGATTTATAGTGACGGATCGTTAGTAAATAAAGTTCCATTATATTCAACAGAAAATCTCATAGACGCCACACTTTAAAAAGGATTTTTAGCAAGGGAAAGACTAACGGTAAGGAAATAGACCTTTGGTGACGTACTTGATGAGGATCGAGAAATATGGTGCTGGGAGGTATATCCCTTTAAGCAAAACGAATTCGTTTTTGTTTTCTAATATTATTTGTCAGTGTGTGACCTTCACAAAAATGGGGACCGGAAGTGTCAGCGGAAGACGAGAGTTCAGTGGCTTTCAGATCGTTCCCTTTCGTGGAAAAGGTTCGTGATAACAAGAGGATGTTGCATAGGAAAGGGTGCAATTCCAACTTATTGTTAAAAGGGAGTTAAGGATGGTTTACTGTCCCTTGAGTCATACTTAAATCCATCCAAAACCAGTTTTGCTAGTAGGAACTGCCGAATTTCCAAAAAAGATTTGAGTCTTTGGAAATCTGGATCCGTTGGAAATTAGCAATGTCAGGAATACATGAAGAAATATCAAGGAGTGCAGAAGCACTCTATTAAGTACTGATTTCACAAGTTACAAATAAAGCTTGCTGTGCTGTGCCGTACCGAACCGTGCAGTTTGATTTATAATTTGTAAAACGTGGCCATCGTGGTTCGGTGTGGCACGGTTCGCTTTATTTATCGTGTGTGAAATCCAACAGGTGCCGTGCCGCGCCACGAAACGCGACTCAGGCTCATAAAATGTAAACACGATAAACGTAGTACAAGATAACAGTGATAACCTGGAAGGAGAGGGAAGAAGGGGGGGGGGCTTACGACTCGAGGATAGCATTTATTACGTGCTTAAATCAAACGGTGCGTCGACATGGCAATGTCTGAGATTGTCATGGCGCGGTGCAACACGCTTTGTATTATTGTGTGTGAAACTCGTACAGCCAAACATTAGAGGCCAAGGCAATTTTTTAAGTTTTTTTTTTTTAATTTACCTGAAATATCTCCAAGAAAAAAAAAATACTGATATTAGTATTTAAAAAAACCGCTTAAGCCGTAATACGGATGTAAGCCATACAAAAAATGTAATGTTCTAAAGGAACATATACAAGAAAAAGACATGTAAGCAATAATGTCGCACTAGCGTGTAAAAGAAGCTACAGCTTGTTTTTTGGGATACTGGAATTTTTTTACACTGACTTACGTGTCTTTTTCTTGTACCTGTTCGTGTAGAATAGTAAGTTTTTTTTTAAAGCCTACATCCGTATTTTACACGCTTAAAGTGGCACTATCGCCGATGGAAAGTCTGCGAAAATCTAGCAACATCTAGCGCTAGCTAGCACTTGCTTAGATCAAGCGAAGGAATGCATAACGCTATTAAACAAACAAGCCATCAGCCTCTTTAATTATTGAGTGAAAATTTGGTACATCCTCCTTAATTGAGTGAAAATTTGGTACATCCTCCTTAAATATTGAGTTAAAATTTGGTACATCCTCCTTAATTATTGAGTGAAAATTTGGGAGAAAGCTGTAAAGGTTAACAATTTCACTGCCTCTAGATGGCGCCACGGTATTTTCGTACGATTTTCACTCGTTGATAGTGCCACTTTAAGCGGTTTTTTAATACTATTATTGCTATCGGATATTAGTTTAGATTATGTCAGTAGCCTTGTCTCGAATTTGACTGCGGAACGACTTTCACACCGTTGTCGTTTAATTAAGGCTTTTTTCCTCTGCCTTCTTCTTTTCCCTCAATATCTCTGCAGCTTTTTCCCCCAGCTTCCCCCCCCCCCCCACCGAAATTCGTTTAAATAAAGATAATTTTTCATTAAATGCCACCTGTATCGTTGCAATCTCTCTCAAATGAAAACACGCCTTTATGGTTTTGAGTTTTCGTTCAAACTTTCCGTAGTAGATCACGGACAGTTCGTGGAAAAGAATCGAGTGGTGACCTTGATCTTGTTGGCCTAATCGCTATCTTACCAACAACCACACCCAATGCTTAGCCGCTTTCGACGGTCTAGCTCTCCGTCGTCTTGGCTTTTTTGTGTCCGTTCCTGTTGACTGCTTTACCCTACGACTTGATGTCGTTGTCGTCCGTATCAGATAAAACAGGGCTGAGTTGACGAACCTTTGGAATTCGACCCCCTAGTCTTTATGAGTAATTTCCTACGAAGCGATCTGTCACCTCTCGAAGAATCTAACGCTCTTGTTCGTGGAATAAAAAACTGATTAAACTGATAACCAGAACGAAGAGCGATTCGCCATTCCAACTCAGTACTAAAAAACGTGCCTAAATTCGAAAAACGACAAATTAAAAACGTTTATCTGTTCTAAATGGGAAATGATTTTAATGGTACTAATTCAATTTACAAAATTCTCTATAAAAATTGATTCATAAATCCATTGATGGTTATATCGTCTGTTTAAACTGTACTAGGTTAGTTCTGATTATCAAACTGTTACTTATTTATTTGGGTCTTTTCTAAATAATACTCTAAAGTGTATTTTATTCTGGAACTTTTGATTACGTTTTGACTCATGTGAAATTGTGCCACGAATGTGATGTGGAATGGCGCAACAGTATGTGCCTTGCCCCATCCGGAGGTGGGTGGGGGAAGGGGGCGGTATTGGGCGCGATTCCTTACGTTTCCTCGAAATTGATGGTCTCAGGCCTGTATTTTGAAACACTTTCGGCGCTGAACTAAAAATCTGGATGGCTTCCGTTTATGTTGACAACATTCTGTGTCAGTCTTCATTCCGACATCGCATCTTTTAGAGATTGGGTAGACAATGTGCTAAAAAACAAAACATTCACGACATAAAAGTCAGAAATTTGCGTCTATATTTATTTAATAAAAAAAATAGTGATGTTAATACAAAAAAGGCGCTAAAGTATAAAGAGCAGGGTAGAGGACTACATTAAAAAATCCCTAAAATCAGTGAAACAAGGAAAAAAACAACAGTAAAG
>JAHWFP010170084.1:0-17213 GCA_023313725.1 Lithobius niger
TACGTCGTAGAGGTTTGCTAACGAAAACCGTTTGTCGGAAAAATCAAATACACACCGAAAGACATCAGAACAAAACTTGGTACACGCATTTTGGAAGTAGGGTGCACAGTTGAGAGGGGGGGGGGGAGGGGGGATGAGGGTTCAGGGGGGAGGGGGGAGGGGGATGCACATTCAAGTAGTTGCTCATTTCCGTGCCTTCTATAATCACCCAACGCTTGTCAGTATATTTATAGGACACCCTGTACATATATATTCGACATATTATACACCTGTTCGTCTTTTGTGATGGAGGACGTAGAAAAGTCAACTTAACACCAGCGTACATAATCCACAGCATTAAAAACGTATGATGTGCGTGTGTATGGGCGTGTTTGTACATCTACTTCTCTTGAACCAAGGCACCTACAAAGATGGGAGTATATAGGACCAAATAAAAGGTAATTAAATTGTGCTTCCGTTAGGCCTATTTTCATCGATGTAACTTGGTATTGCGACCCTCAAACACGCGAAAGAACCTGAAAAAATAACGTCAAAGGTTTTTTTTTTACCCTCATGATGTAAGTCGTTCATGACGTCATAGTTTCATGCACGGGTTACAATTCGTGACAAACAAACCGTCTTGAAGCTATTCGTACTGCGATGATCAGGAAAAGGAAGCACGCAAAAAATTACATATAAGGACGACGTATTTTGCAACATACCACATACATCTTAAATTCGGTTGTGTATCAACTGACTTGATGCATGAAGAAATCAAACCCATAGACCTGGTTTTAAAGGACGTCAGACATTCGTGTTTCTGAAGCACGGAGGTGCGTGGGATTGAGTGAGCAAAGCGAGCGATTTCCACGCAAACTAAACCTTTTCAATGTGTGTTTCGCTGGGCTCTCTCAATATTTCATCTCTCACTTTCGTAAAGGATTACTTCTGGAGGAAAAGACGAACAAACGAGCAAACACACAAATCGTAGGTTTTTAATGATGGTAGGTGAACTGCAGACGTGTTGAGGAATGTGATGAACGAACTGTGAGCAACAATTGCAATTAGTTTGCGTCGAAATAATCAGTACATTGATTTTGTGATGCCGTTGGAATCAAAGAAATTACATGAAGCATGGATCGACGCCAATGGAGCGAGCGAAGCGAATTAACGATATGGCTAGTATTATACAAGCTAGAAAAAGTTCCGACTTTTCTGACTGCTCTCCATCCCAAAGGCGAATAAGGTCCTCTTTAAGTAACAAACGTAATACGCCATCAACAGGAAGCAAACTGCAACAATGTCTCTGACAATCCGATACACTGGGGAAGGCAAAAGCGAAGATAAACGGCATTTCTGCGCATTGCCGGATACGGAAATGAGATAGAAGGTTAGAAAGGCGCACGAGGAGACAAATGAGGCTGATGATGGCAGTTGATTGTCCAAGGCGAGGCGGGAAGGAGAAGGGAGGAGAAGGCAATGCTGCTTTTGAGGCACTATCGCCCCCGCTTGCCTTGCAGAAACTAGCCTAGGAAGGAAGTACACGGAATTCACGAAAAAAAAAAACAAAAAAAAATTACTAACCCAAACGCTTTTTGTGCAACGAAAGCCCCTTTTTATCAAGTAGAGAAGGAACCAACATTCGCAAAGTATACGAAGGGCTTGTAAGCTACACCAACAAGCACCAACACCAATGAGGCTACACCTGTCGTAAGCCTCATGTCGTATCAAACTCGTCTGGTTACGAGAGTTACCTCTTACCTCCAAGGTGAGGTGACACGATTCCATCTTGCATCCTCTAGGATTATAGACCAACCCTCTAGCAATAGGCTGAAGTAGAAAACACTTTTTCTCGGTATGCCGAACAGGCTGGGCATGGAAAAGTTGCATTTACGCATCACTATCGCCAATAATCTATAGGGTTGGGGAGAAGTTGTGACTAAGACCCGTTCTGAAACGTCTTTGTTAGTTCCGTCTAAGTTTACAGAGGGCGCCATGAGTTTAGTGTGGGAATTTCTATGCAGTTTTCAGCCTAAAATTAAACTAAACTAAACAAACATAGCTTCTATTTAATTATTACTTAGTTTAGCTTAGTTGTAATTTAGTTTACTTTAGATTTGGGCTAAGAAAGGAACAAAAATTACCAGATGGAACGTGTGGCGCCCTCTGAAAACTCGGACGGAACTAATAGGAATGAATGTCACACGTTTCAATAAGGACTTTTTAGAAAGTTACAAATTAAGTCCTCCCCAACCCGATAAATTCTTACAATAGCACACATAAAAATTCCTCACTCTGGGGTAATGTCTTAAGTTGTCTTTCAACGTAACATTGTACGGCAATGGGAGGAATGGCGAAAAATCCAAAAATGATGATTTTACTGGTTTTAAGTTTTCATTTTAAGTTAACATTTTCACACTTGAAGCTCTCAAAGACCATGAAAGGTTTATCACCAATGAAGTTCTTTTCTGTACAATAGTGTGAACAGTAATTATGGGCCAAAATCGGCACACTTTTTATGTTGAGTTATAACCACAGTTTTGAACAAAAATAAAATCATTCGCAACTACGACATGTTTACGTAGTTTCTGAGAATGCCGATTGAGATAAAGTCAGAACTAAAGTTTGAACCTGCATTACATCATTTTTTTTTTGTCTTTTTCGCTATTTTGTTCATTACCGTACAATTTTAAACTTGAAGGCCCTTGGGGTTTTGGCACCACAAGACATTATACCAGTACGACGAATTTTTTTTTTTTTTGTGTGACAGTATAGCCTAAATAACACTCTGTATTTTGTCTTCTTGCATAGTAGACTTCCCTGGTTTGGAAAGGATTATCAACCCTGTCTCACAACTCGGTTGTCCTTCACTTGTTTCACTCGGGTGCTCAGGGGAACCTCATGCAGCTTACATATACACTAAATTATTGCATTCCTGCATACGCTTCCTGCATTGCTTTAGATGTTTATTAACCTTTTCCATGTATAGGCATGAGATTTTAGGGATTTTAACATCAAGATTAAAAGAACCCAGGGATAGTACTGTAAAAGTGTCCGTAGTACATCTTGCGTCTTACAGGCATTTTATAATCGTTTACGTTTTCCAGGAGCGGAGCAGCTTTCCTGGATCGACAATATTACACATACTTACAAGCCGACCAGGCTGTAAATCTAATACATTGACGACCTTTGGCGGTAATCTTCGATACAGTTGGCAACTCCTTTTACGATGTGCATATCGGACACACTTTGGAGAAAACTGCAGCCGCTTTCCCCGGGGGTATTTGCCACAATTGGCGGACGCTTTTGCTCTTGAACAACCCTGGTAACAATGGCGAAGCTTAAGCCGGTATATTCAGCAGTAAGCGTCATTGCATTCTTCTTACTCGTTCGGGATTGGTGGGTTTTAAAAGGCCGTTAAAGGAATGTTGCAACGAAGTTGTTCAGTAGCCATTTAAGGTATTTAAAAACGCGATTGTTTAGAGCCTTCCCTTGACGAAGCTTGGATAGCTTCGAACTGGAAGCGACGGCCGCCATTGTTTTTCTGCCTATTTTGGATATCAACAAGGTGCTCTGCTACCAAAAACATATAGAATCGGTTATTTACGATCGTTCTGCGGTGAACCCAAGATATGCCGACTCAAGATATGCCGTGAAGCCTACAGTTACATTTACGACTCCGACTTGGCACGTAAGATGATAGCTGAAAGTACGCATTTCAGCTCTTTCAAATGGTTTCATCATCAAATTCAGCCTATACACCAACCGATATTATCTTCGCAGCGTTTTCTTTTCTTCCTGGAACCAGTTATGACTAATCGAACGCAACAACGGGCAGATCGGAACCACCGGTGGTGACTTGGCCCGCCGGAACCAAATCAAATTACAACCATACTCCAGTGACAGTAAATTCGAACGAGTTTTCCATATTAAACGACGAAATTTAGATTACCACGAGCAACTCGCATTTCTTGGCCATAAACAAGAGAAAATTCAATAAAACGTTTGCTTTAAAATTACAGCAGAACGAAAAAAAATGGAAGATTCCAAGACGATGGAGGGGGGAGTTGGGGAGGGGGTAAAGATAAACCGGAACGAATGGGTGTAGGAGTTGGGGGGGGGGACCGACATCCGCAATTTAAACGGGACAACCACGGAAGCCACGACTGAAACCGCAAAAAGGTGCTCCTCTTTCGTCACTTACGTTAATTAAAAGCACTGTAACCCCCCCCACCTCTTCCACTACCCCCCCCCTCCCTTCCATACTAAACCCACTTTGCAACTTAGCACACACACAAACACAAATTCAGAAACATACAAACAGAAATATACAAACAAAAGTTCCCACAGACACGAACGAAGCCCTTCCCGCCGCTGGTGATTATAATCTGGATTGTCGTTTTGCTAATTTCATTTCGGTTTTTCCTTAAAATAAAGACGTCTTTTGTTGGCGTTTGGGGCTTGCTAACTTGAATTATTAATTAATTTCTTAAAGCTTGCAGCTGCTTCGAATGCGGTAAATCCACGCACCCGGCGTTATCGGACTTGGGACAACAAAAAGACGGGGGGCTTTCTGCTTCCCTTGAAAGGAATAATAATACTACGATGTTAAAATCTCACTTTGAATGGAAACGAAAATGTACGTTTGGTAGGATTTCGAATCATTTCGATTTGTTATAAGCTACTGCTAAATAACCAACATTAATAAAAACGAGTTGTAGAACACTATTTACTTGCTGCCTCTCCTAGTATAGAAGAAAAATGATAAAGCACCACGGCTTTATCATTTTTCTTCTAGGAGAGGCAGAAAGTAAATAGCGTTCTACAACTCCCCTGACCTTAGGTTTGGACCTTAGTGTACAAAGGCGGATTTCTTTATTTCCGGTCGAAATATTCATATGTAAGAGCATGGAGGCTGGGTCAGGGGAGGCGCTGATTGAGTGAGCAAAGCGAACGAAAATCAGCGTTTGTTAACCAGTGTGCGCAACAATACATAAGACGGGACTACACACCTTCCGCAATAAACACAGAGAGCAAACCGTCCCACTGTTGCACACGGTACATCTAACCACGAGCGTCAGCTAGTTTTGTGTGTATGAGCCAGGTTTTTTCAATGATCAACTATCATGTAATACTAAACCAAAGAAACAACTTGACATTAAAAAAAAACATGTCCGCATCATACGACAGTCTTGCTTCACTGTGGAAGCCGTTGATTTCTGAAATGCCAGCCCACCCCCCCCCCCTTCCCCTCAACATTAGTCACAAGAAACAATTTGACCTGATTTTACATTAGTGTGTTCTTGTTGCATGTTTTGTTGTAAACTATAGACTGAGGCTTGATTCGTCGAGTACTATTGTGCGCGCAGCGTATCTTGAGTCCTGCAGATATTTTATGAGCGGCTATATATTCCTGGAGGGAGCGGCTTTCATCGACGGCCGCCATTGTTTTTGTAACCATCTAGGATATCAACAAGGTGCTCTGCTATCGAAAACATACAATCGATTATCTGTATTCGTTCTGGGGCGAACTCAGGATAGACCGCGGACACTATAATTGAATTATAAAAGATACATCGAACTGGTTTGATGTTTAACGTAAGGTTTACCTGAACCGAAGTCAAAAGCGGAAAGGAGCACGAATAAACTTTCCTGTAAGGTTTCGGATGCCACAATGTTGCTGTAGTGTTTCGTCCACGCGAAACCTTACTGTTGCATTAAAATATCTTTAGCATTTTTACTTTTGCACGCGGCATTGCTGTCTTCTACGCTGCTAAATATCGTCGTTAAAAAAATCGTAAAAAAAAATCATTACATGTCATCAATAGCGTGTAAAACGGAAGTCAGGCGACTTCTTGGGGTGCCTTCCAATTACTGGAATAAGTAAAAATTTATCACCTTTTAAAAACAAATAAATGTGTTATGGAAAAAGAGCTGCCTGTTTGAAAACCAAAGGTATTACAAAGTGTCGCAAGACTAAAATAAACAAAAATACTAGATGTCTCCCGAGCACAAAGAAATACTCCCTCAGATTTTTTTTTTGGTTTTTTTTTCTATTGAGGCTGAGATTATTCAGGAGTTGTTCATCCAGTCGTTGTTCAGAAATGCGTGACTTATGTGAAAAAAAAATCATGACTTTTGCAGGACTCAAACAAAATCAATCACGACTTTTTCAGGATATCAAGAAAATGTGCTCAGAAGACACCATGAAGGCTGACGAATGTTTGAAACAACAAAAATTCGCTGAATGGGGAGGGGGGGGGGGGTGTTCCCGTCAGACGCCTTGCATATGCTTACCCTTCAGAAACTACCCGACAACGCTTTCAGAAACTGGGGGATCTTATTCACTTTTCGTTAGTGGTCAGCTACTCAGACTACGCAACTTTCAAAAGGGGAGAAGGATGGGGGGGGGGGGGCACACTTGAAGTTTTTGAGGGCTGTTTTTATTTTGAGGGGTGGAGGGGGAGAGTTAGTTTCATGCTACTTTTGTACTTTTGGTCCCAGTTGTGATGCCCGTTTTGTTGTCCTCCGACGAAGCAAGAAAGGAAAAAAAAGACATCTGGGATTAAAAAAGGGGCACTTGGGGGTTGAGGGGGGGGGGGGGGGGGGAAGATGCCCCTATGTGCGTACTCTCTTGTTAATGGTGCCTCGAAGGGCTCCGCCAATAGGAGGCAAGGAGGGAGAGGAGTGGATCAGTGAAAGGGAGGCAAACGCTCAAACCGGAAGAAGTCGCATTTAGAGTCTTTGGCACCCACTTCCGGTACAACACTTATCTTAATTAAAAGCTCTGCCCTACAGCTACGAACATGCCAACTACAATGTTAAACTGGTAGGAGGGAACAACAAGCGTATTGAAACTAGATTAAGTTTATCCAACGTTCGGGCTGACATACCCGGTTCCTGACTATGATTGAACAGCTATTGTGGGTGCAGCGTATCTTGAGTCCTGCAGGTATTTTGTGAGCGGCTACGTCTTCCTGGAGGGGGTGGCTTTAATCGACGGCCGCCATTGTTTTTGTAACCATCTTGGATATCAACAAGGCACTCTGCTACCAAAAACGTACAATCGATTATCTGTGTTCGTTCTGGGGAGAACTCGAGATAGGCCGCGGACGTTGTAGGTATGAAGGTTGATACACAAGTTTCAAGCTAAATAAAGCAACAACAGCCGCCATCTCTACTGTCTTACAGGGAGAGTCTGATATCGGTATGACCGGTATTTATGCCATATCGGTATCGGACCGCTGTAAGGCCCCCGATACAGATATTTGATTCGCCAAGAAACGCATCCCCGCAAAGCTGACACCAAGAACGGGAAAAGCAACCATCCCTGATTATTTGTTAACCAAATCCGTATAGGGATGAGTGTCATTCTCATTGAAAAAGTAGGAAAAGCACCTATTAGCCCTAGGTGCTTTTTTTTTTTGTGTGTGTGTGTGTGTGTTTTAGAGCATATTTAGCACGACCGCAACTAGCGGTGTACGAGTGGGCGAGTGTGGCAGGGGAGACACACACCACTCTGACGGTAGCGTAATTACACATAATAAGGATTTTTAGTGGCTCTGTTTTCCGAATATTTTAAAATATTTTTATCTTTGTCAAACACATTCAACTGCAACCACATGCAACATCGCAATAATCTTGACCACGACAAGAAATACAAACTAGTTTGACTTTACGTTTAAAGTCAAGCAGGTCGATGTAGGATGGGGGGTATTGAGGCTTAATGGCGCGTCGACAGCTTGGCCATTAGCGCCAACCTCAATCACGGTGCAGTAGTCCGGGTTGCCACTGTGGGGTAGCGGCTATACGCTTCTGCTGCTTTGACAATTTGGGCGGTGTGGGGGACGACGTAAAAAAATGGATTTGAGAAGATATTTATTTTTATTTGGAGGGGAGGGGAGGGGCGCAAAATGATGAGTTGAAACTCTAGAAAAATGGTCTAGCTACGGACCTGAGTTTCAAGAAGTCTGAATCTCCCCCCCACCCCCCCCCGCCCAAAAAAAAAGAGGAAATCACCTGAAAAGAGAAAGTATTTTATCCCTCAAAACCAAGGGGCTTCACCCAATTCTAAATCAGCAGAGTCCAATGTGTGAGTCGTTTGTGCTAACCTTCGCCCATTGTGAAGGAAAATGAATTTTATCACTAGGCACATTCTTACCTATTTTTCATCAATATTCGGCAATAGTTGCGTGTTCGTTCTTACCTGTAAAGAAAAGAAAAGAGTGAGTCAGACATGCTGTCAAAGCCCCGGGTAGATCCAGGATTTTGAAAAAGCTCTACAACCAAACGAAAAAGACAATCTTACTTCTAATCTTAGTACAAAAAAAAAAGGAAAGAAAGTAACTAGTGTGGCATATACTCAAGATTATTATTTGCATGACAGGTAAAAAGAAATCCCCCAAAAAATGTGGTAACTAGGAAAAAAATTGGTAAAACATAAGAAAAATAAAAAGCATGTCAGGTACATTTACATATGGGTCGTAATTTAAAACATTTTTCTTTGCTATTTGTATCACTAAGCAGCGTTGTATTGTTCTCTCGGTTTTGAATATTGAAATTTAATGGAATTTAATGAAATTCCATTTTTTAAATCTGAAAACACGTCACCGTGGGATAACCAACACTTTTTTGATAACACACTTTTTTTTTTGTCATAATGACCGACTTTTCATAACTACACAACACCAATTCAGCCAGCACACCACAATGAAAAACTTGTCTAAACAGGAACCTTCGCGACTGGCGTCATTTTTCACGGTACCGACACGGGAAAAAAGGCCCACTTATGGCCAATTTAAGGTCAACTTATACGGCCAATTTCAAGGCCAACTTAAAGGAAATTTCAATGCTCTTGGTACACTAAATCATCAAAGTTGACCAATACATTCCAGTTTTCTGCTAGCGGTGGTAACGCTCAGCCTATAGAGCAATGACATTTGCCGCCATATTGGCACCAGATTGGCACCAGTATGGGTTTTGTAAGGCATAACTACAAGGTGCACTACATAAAAATGGAGGGAAAAACAACGGAAGAGTGGATTTCTTAGGCTTAAAATAACGTTGTTTTCTCCAACAACAAAAATCGCGCGTTTTAGGTCTAAAGAAATCACTCTTGACAGCATCGGCTTCAGTATGACGCCCTTCTGTTTCTCTCTGCAGTGCCCCTTGTAGCTAACCCATTAAGGTTCCAGCATAGAGTTATATACAATTTACTACGTCGTGTCACTGCTCTACAGAGCAGCGTCAAGTGACGTCATATTGCCTACGAGATAGCATCTGGAGGCATTTCTAGTCAAGCCAGTGCTTTGAGAGTGGATGTCGTAGGCTTAAAAAACCGTTGTTTTCTCCAATCCTTATGCTGCTTAGGTTGTAATTGGAAAATAAAGATTCCACTTGCTTAAAAATGTCAGCAACTGCCAGCAAATCGGCAAAAATAGCGCGTTTCAGGCCTAAGAAATGCAGTCGAATAGCATTGGCTTCAGTGAGACGCTCTTCTTTTCCCCCACCAGTGCACCTTGCAGCTAACTCAGTTACTGGCTCCACCATATACGATAGAGTTATATACAATAGTACTACGTCGTGTCACTGCCCTATAGATGCTTTGAAAAAGCTGTTCAAATCCGTGACTATATAAACAAATCTGGAAAAGTTCCTCATAGTGTATTTTCAGACAGGGCATTCTGGGTAACTACCAGGCTCCTTCACCAGACTCGGATTAATATCACGGCCCTCACCACGATCGGTGTTTAGGTTTTCCAGGGTTCTTACTGAATGCTTAACTTTATTTTCTGAAACGTTCATTACGGTTCAAAATTGACGGGTCATGGACGGTAACACGTCAAAACGCTACCCGTCAAAATGCTACTATGTGCTCTTTCGCTATAGACTGTACAAATCAGCCGTGCTTTGAAGGCGCCTGTTCGCCATTTCGATAGCGTTGCCCATATTCTAAACACAGCATTTGTGTTCCGGATTCTCCGTCGTCCAATAGGCTGATGAGCGTCACGTGACCTCGTTTTAGTTACGAAAATCGGAATGACTGCTGCGAATAGTGTTGTTCCATTTGTAATTTACCGTGATTTTCTTTATATTGCTCGAAGATTCCACGGTGCTGCATCCAGGAGTTGAATCGGTGAAAAGGCGCCTTTAATGCGCTGAATTGAGGTAGTAGGGTTGAATGGATGGATGTGTTGCGAGTGCCTAGGTGCACTAGTGAGTTAATGTGCAAAAAAAAGATATCACGGAACGTGATATACCTTAAATGGACGGTGCCCAGACAATATGGATATGCCTTTAAAACATTCCATACGAAGCCTTAGGCCCGTATTCTGAACGCTGACTAAAACTCGTACTTGACTTGAAATGACGTCACACCTATTTAGTGCCCTTCACCACCAGAACTTCTTTTGGATACATTTGGAAGAAAATAGGGTGGTGAATGGCACTTAATAGGTGTGACGTCATTTCAAGTCAAATGACGTCACACCTATGAAGTGCCATTCACCACCCGATATCTTCCAAATGTATCCAAACGAAGTTCTGGTGGTGAATGGCACTAAATAGGTGTGACGTCATTTCAGTTCAAGTACGAGTTTTAGTCAGCGTTCAGAATACGGGCCTTAGCAACTGCTAAACTGCAACCACGCTATAGTAATAGTTTACTAGCATGATAGTCTCAAAAAGATGACATTTAGTCGTGGTGGCATTTTGACGGGTGGCATTTTAACATAACATGGATCCATACGAACATGTCAAGTTAAATCATTCCTATCTACCATGCTTTCCCGAGCCCCTGACTTTTTCTAGTCACGCCGCTGACTTTCCTGAGCCACTAAGTTTCAATCTACTCATATGCGGAACCAATATTTCTGTTAGGCTGTTTACCCTCTAGAAACAGACGTACTTTCCCCAACATGGCGTGGTTCAATTTGCCACACTTTCTTACGCTTGCCCTGTTTTAACGTGAAATCTCTTTGGTTGGTGTTAAAAATCTTAAACGTGTACGTGATGAGCGGAACAGGAATTGAGCAGAGAACCTTAAACGTGATGAGCGGAACAGGAATTGAGCGGAGAGCATTTAAGAAATTGAAGGTCCTCTCAGCAAAGAAACTGTGGCACGTGTTCAAGACGAGCAACCCTGCAATCGAAGTTCATGGCATGAACCAGTATACTATCCGGCCCGACCTGTAACAATAGAGCAGTCACATTTGCCGCCATATTGGCACCAGTATGGGTTTTGGAGGGCATAACTACAAGGTGCACTACATAAAAATGGAGGGAAAAACAATGGAAGAGCGGATTTCCTTGGCTTAAAATAACGTTGTTTTCTCCAACAACAAAACTCGCGCGTTTTAGGTCTAAGAACTCCGCAGCATCGGCTTCAGTATGACGCCCTTCTGTTTCTCTCTGCAGTGCCCCTTGCAGCTAACCCATTAAGGCTCCAGCATAGAGCTATATACAATAATACTACGTCGTGTCACTGCTCTATATTAGGGGGGCAGACAAAATGGCCGCCACGAGTGGTCCATTTTCATTTCTTCGAGGTCTGTTCGGGAACTGACCAAGGAAATCTCATCGGCGATTTTTTGTTCGTTGAGTCCCGCCATCTACCGCCAAATAGAAGCAACCGACAAAAAGCTTAGTAATTCACTTACTTAATCCCAGTAATCTCCCGGAAAATACCTTACAGGTACAAATAAATAAATAAATTTCCGTATTTTTACCATAGAGCTATTAAATCTCTCGACTACACATATATCTTCAGTAAATAGCGACATGTTCATTTATCCAGAAAATGTTTCAAGAAAGGCAGCATTTTTGTAAGGAAGGTGTCGCCCTCGGTTGACAAAAAGCGCCAAAAAGACAAATCAATTGCATCAGCGGCGCTTTTGGTGGCCATATTGTCCGATCCAGTCGCGTGTGCTATTTTTCATCCAAGATCCGTCCGGGACTGCAGGCAAAAAAATGTTGTTAGGATAAACATTGAGAAAACATTTTTTAAAAATGCGAATAATCACAGGAAAACCTAGCTTTAACGAGGTCAACCCAATTTATGATTTAACTTAATAGAACACTATTATTTTAATTAGTGCATTTATTTTGGACTGCTGTGTAAACCCGTACTTGGTTGATTTGTTATTCCTTTTACGTGTAGCGATTTCGTCAAGCATTGGAATTGTCGTACCGTACGCTAATTTGCACATTAACTGATGTTAATGTAAATGTTACATTAACTTCAGGTATAACATACAATTGTTTACGAATATACTATGAAAATGAAATAAAGTGCGTCGTAATTTAATTATGATTTCTCTTGATAGACGAATGTAAGACTACAAATGAATACCTTGTGAAAATACGTTACATGGGGTTTTTCTTGTTTCACTGATTTTAAGGTTGTTTTTTTTTGCATTAATCACGTTATTGTTTCCAACACTCCCCAATACAATCAGCGTTTTTCACAGGGACAAAGCAGGGCTATAGAGCGTCTTTGTGGTGTGCACAGAAGCCCAAAATCAACCTATCGACGTAACATAACAAGCTTCATAATTTATCCCCTCAAGGCCACAAGAGGGAGGGAGGGCAGTAATAATAATTTAAAGCACGCGCTATTAACTCCCTACCTGTACCCAGGGGCTGTTCCAGTTTACAATACCCTTCCCTCCCCTTCTACGCATCCCCCAATTCCCTCTCCCCAAGGCCTACTCTCATCCCTCGTAAAATTCCCGGATCCAAGTTTAATGGTCGTGCTTGTGATAAAATTCCTTTTACACATGCCGGGAAAGTTGGGAAAAGTGCTTATTAATTCATTCCTCGGATGTGACGTCATTTACCCCTACAAGCCCTGCGTTTTAGAAGCTCCCCTTATTTTTACTGCACTTGGCCGAATAAAAAGAAAAGTATGAAATGTTTTATAAGACTCATTCAGAGAAAGAAGTGTTGTTGTTGTTTTCCCACCAAACTGTATTACGGGTGGCATTATTATCTTCCGTCGCTCCGTTCGCATAATGCCTTTTTGACAATTTTGTTGTTTATTATTGACGAGGCCAGTTTATTTTCCATTTTTTACATGTTTTTCCCCTCTTTTACAATGGATTTTTCCCTTTCGACGACGCTTTTTCGCTTTTGGACAATGTTTAAGTTTTTTTCTCCTATGAATTTTTTTTCTTCAGTTTTTTTGCAACGCTTTTTCATTTTTTGAGAGTTCGTTTACGCTTTTTGACTACGCTTTTTCCTTCTTTTATAACGCTTTGAACCTTTTGACAATGGTTTTTCCCCTTCTTTACAATGCGTTTTCGCTTTCTGACAATCTGTTTTTCCCTTTTTTGACAATGCTTTTTTTTAAAAATAAACGAAGAAACACAGTGGAGTCAACATTGTGACATTTGTGCACAATGTTGCTCCCACCCCCCCGCATAGCGAATATTTATAACCAAGTTCTGTACTCTTTCATTTCCGACAATACGTTTTTCCAGTTTTGGCATTTTTTTCCATTTTTAACAATATTTTTTGTTCATGACAATGCTGTTTATTTTTTGACAATCCTGTTTTCCTTTATGACAATTTTTCCCCTTTTTGACTGTATTTTTTCTTCTTTTTTATTACAATGATTTTCCTCATTACTTACAATGATTTTTTTCCTCTTTTCGTAATGCCTTTTTCCTTTATTGCAAAGTTTTTTTCTTCTTTTTGGACACAAAAGTTTTGGGTTTTGAAAATGCCGTTTCTTTTCAAGCTTCTATTATCCCACTCTTTTATCCTCTTTTAGACGACATTTTCATTCTGTTTTTTTTTTTTTGGCACTGCTTCCTTCCGTTTTTGACAACAATTTTTTTTCCGTTTTCTACAATGCTTTTTCGCTTTTTTTTCACAATGTTTTTTTTTCTTTTTGACAATGCTTTTCTTCCTTTTTGCAATACCTTATCTCCCTTCTTTGCATTGTTTTTTTTTTCCATGTTTAACGTTTTCCTCCCCTTGTTTTACAGTCCTATTCCTGACTCTAATTTTTCGTTTTTTGATAATGATTTTTCCCTTTTTGGCAATGTTCTATTTCCTTTCGACTATTTTATCCTTTTTCATTAATGCTTTTTCCCCCTACTTTATGCTTTTCTTTTTGTTATACAATATTTTTTACCCCCATTTAACACTCCTTTTTTGACTATAGAGCAGTGACATTTGCCGCCATATTGGCACCAGTATGGGTTTTGGAGGCCATAACTACAAGGTGCACTACATAAAAATGGAGGGAAAAACAACGGAAGAGCGGATTTCTTAGGCTTAAAATAACGTTGTTTTCTCTAACAACAAAAATCGCGGGTTTTAGGTCTTAAGAAATCACTCTTCACAGCATCAGCTTCAGTATGACGCCCTTCTGTTACTCTCTGCAGTGCCCTTTGCAGCTAGCCCATTAAGGCTCCAGCATAGAGTTATATACAATAATACTACGTCGTGTCACTGCTCTATACTTTTTTTTGCCTTTTTGACAGTTTTTTTTTTTATTGCTGTTTTTTTTTAGGTATGCTGCTTTTCTATTTGACAATACTTCTTCCATTTTTAACAACGATTTTTACTATTTTTCAATATTAATTTTTTTCTTTTTTACAACGTTCCCTTTTTTTCTCTTTGGTTTTTGACAATGCTTTTTCCGGAAAAAAAAAATGGCGCGGTTCAATTTTCAACACTTTATTACGCTTGCCTATGTGACATCGTATCCCTTTTGGCCCCGCTTCGTATCTTTTGTGCCGTATCCGAACGACCATCCCTTTTTTCGTTCATTCCGGTTTATTTAGATCGTCTGATTCGCTAATTAAATTGCAGATTCACTGGCAACAAAGGCAACAGCCACCACGCGTTTGCATTTTAAGTTTGGAACTGCCGCGCTGGGATTCAAATTCATTCATTCCAAAAATGACTTCCGCCGCGCCGCCGACGCCGAAGTCGCACTTCCGACTAATGACCTGAGCTGACAAGACGAAGAAAAAGACGTGGCTCCCTTCCGGAAACAGCAATGCATCATTTTGACAAACGATCGCTCTGCGAAGTACTGCAGCGCCGCCGTGTCCGAGTAGGCGGAAAACCGACGGAAGATTGGCGAACTTCACGGGAACGGTTTGAAGAATGGCCAAGCGTGCGGGAAGGTTTTTCTTTTAATAATAAAAAAAAAATGAACTGTATATAGTACGAGAAAGTAAGCACACAAAACAAATGGCTCGTGGTTCGTTACTGAAAGCAACAAGAAAAAGAGATTGTCATTTTTCTAGCTCCAGAACAAGAAGAATATACGAAACTGCATTTTCTGAAATGACTTAAAGTTAAGGTTTATCTTGTGACGCGAGGGACATGAGGGGTTTGTAGCGGGATCGAGCGGGTTTTCGTCTCCCGGAAGAGCGCAACTGTCAAAAGCAGCTTACGATCGCGATTCATTTTTATGGCAGAACGCAAAGCACTTTGCGTTTCTCTTTCCAGAACTTCTACACTTTTTCGGTGCACTTTCGCTCAGCGGAAATATCGAAACCTACGGAGTACGACTAACAGCAATGGCAGATTGGTTAAGGAAGGGGGGGACTTATTCCAGTTGTGCACCCACGAATTTTGCTGGAGAAGGGCAAATCAATTTGGAATTCAAAATGGCGTACAACAAATCGGCTGACGAGTCCACTTACAGTATAAATGCCTTACTTCTCCATTTTTACCAAATTTTATTCTTTAACTTCAGGTCTAGTGAATGGGGGTGGGGAGGTGGCAATTTCCTCATTTGTACCCCCTAAGATGCGCCACTGAAGATTCACTTCACTTCCCCCCTTTCTTCCCCAACCCCCTAACTAAGAGCAAAATTTGATAAAAATAAACAAGTAGCCTAACACAATTTTAGACGTTAATAGAATTTAATAAAAACTAGCTGTACCCCCGCCGTAACATACGCCGTTCTAGCCAGTTCCCGCATATCTCAGCGAAATACTGTGGTGGGCCCCCGGATTTCCCCTATTGTGTGGTCTGAATATCCCCATCCCTGCTTCCTCTCCCTTTGAACCCCTGCTGATTTGTTTTGTTATGGAAGTAAATGTCTTTTTTCAATGGAGGACGCTCAATTGCCCGTTTCTCCGTTCTGATACCAAGCGCAATAAAACCAACAACGACCGTGCATGTAGTGATTGTTACTCAATCAACTTTGAAATTCTTCAAGTCGGCTAAAAGAGCAATATTTCGATTGTTACTGATTGTTACGGGCCACACCCGTTTGTTTGACATTGTCGGTCGCTCGCTCGCCCGCTTTCATTCTACGCCCCTCTTTCATTGTACTGCTTAATGATAATGACGAATTTGCTTGCCCAACCTAAGCGTATTATCCACCCAAACCAAAACTGGTAGAAAAACCCGCCAAGTTTCCACAAACGATCGGCCTTTGAAGGTAGTGATATCATTCAACCAAGGAAACGCCGCCAAGGTCAATCCTATTAGCCAAGTTAATCGCACCGACTAATAGTTCGAAAGTTAAATGAAAACTTGAAGATTGCTACTCGCTGTATATATATATACAGTGTATATGTTTTTATGTGCACGTGTTAAATGTGGACGTTTCCTTTTGGCCTTGTCAGAATGGCTCAGCGGTAGGACCACGGCCTTTGATTTCAGAGGTCCTGTGCTCGATTCCCCGCTCAGGCAGTCTGACATATATGTCCAAAAGGCAACGTAAATAGGTTTGCATCTGTATTTATTTCTGTACTACAGCTGAATAGCTTTTTTTTTTAGCACACGCAAGTTTTAACAGCTCTTTTTTCTAAGAAGCACTCGGAGTTTATTGAAGGACCGTAGCATTTTATTTTCGCGTACGAATCCTGTCAAAGCCTAAATGGCAGCACGGAGTTCACCCGGTGATTTTCCTATACCCGGCGCTTGATCGAGAAAATACCGAATTGACACCCTGATTGCCATGTATCCGTATGAATAATGTCACAACCCAAATGGCTGCCACCAAGTACCCTCGCAACGTTAACTCAAAAACTCAACCTTAACTGACACCAGACTTCTTCCAATCCCCCCCACCCCGCCCCCAACGAAAAATAAACTCCGCCAACATCCAGGTAATCGAGTCACACCTTCAAATATCATACTAAAAACATCATCCAAAGACAGCCTGTCTGTTGAAAACTCTTTCATCGGGTAAGAAGCCAAAACCAGCGTCTATCTGAGCAAACATGTTTGTCAAAAAAATGGACGGTGATTGGGGTTAG